>PVJL010003781.1:0-18083 GCA_004026885.1 Lyroderma lyra
GCTTCTTGTCCTGGCTTCCTCCTCATCTTCATAACACAAGCACACTACAGCCCTTCCCCTCCTTGTCATGGGTCGCTCTGTCTAGCTCACCTTCGGAGTCCTTTCGGAAACACGGGGTGCTGTGCTGAGTGGGGGAGCACGGGAGGCGCGAGTCAGAAGAACAGAGTCTACTGCCGACTGCCCCGGCCTGTGAGCTAAGGAGACACCGGGTCGTGTTGATAATGATCGTTTGGGCACTCCCTTGGAGACAGAGGTCACTTCAGGTAGAGATGGGCTAGGATTTGGGTGAAGGGACACCAAACTAAAAGGAGAGGTGAAGGAAAGGTAGCATGGCCCGCTTTACAGGGGACTTGGGTGGCATCGTGGCCTTACTGGGGAAAAGCCGCAGAGCTGGACACGTACGAACAAAAGCACAAATGAACCAGCCGGCACGGTCATGTCCACGTACAACGTCCATCACGTATGTCCCATCCCACCCCAGGGTGCCCGATGATTGGATTCTAAATGACGCTGAGAAGGCGCCTCCAGATCCTGTGGGTACGAACAAAATGGGGTTTTGAAAACATGCCAGGGCTGCAAGCTCTGGAGGGAAAGCAACACGTGCGAGGTTTTTAAAAAAAGGAAAAAGAAAAAGCCAGTTGGCATCTACTCATAGAGAGTGGGGTTAGATTCTATTAAAGGGGAGCGCCCCGACTCCATCTGGTTCTGCCCACGTCAACGCCGGGGAATGACGTTAGAGCAAACGTTAGGGCTGTCTTGGCTTTCGTGGATTTTCTTCTTGGGGATGAAATATGCAACTCAAACTGGCTTTGCTGCAGAAATTGTAAACTGGACACTCTTGGCTTCCTGACTGTTGACGCTCGCTTGAGTCACCTCCGTCGTGGAGTGACCAGCCCTTGGTAGCTTCTTGAAAATAATTGTTGTTTTGTTCTGTTTTTTACAGTGACACTGAGTCCTAAAACGGTGCTAACGTATTTCCAAGAGAAGCAGCCCGGAGGCAGCCTGCTGGGCCTGCCGACAGAGACTCTAGGGGATACAGATTTAATTAATTTCAAATCAACATCGACACAAGGACCTTTTGCTGTTTCTTCCGGCACCCACCCTTCCTGACGATGGCATCGCCTGTCCTTGGAAGAATGTGCGATTGAGGAGTGTGAGGAAAAAGCCTGGCCGACGTCCACGCCGAGGGCGGAGGAGCCCCGTGATACAGTCACCCCGAGTCGGGGGTGTTCCCTCCTCCGGGCCACCCTCCGGCCACGCCTCGCTCCCTACCTACGTCCTTAATACCTTTCTGCTTCACTCCTCAGGGTTTAAATCAGGAAGCTGTTTTTTTCTGTCGTTTCCTTCTAGGTCACCTTGTTACCTAATTAGCTGTGGGTAATTTCCTCTGATTAGTCAAGTCGTTTGATAGGTCAGCGGCATTCAGCAGGGACTTCTCTCAAGGCGAGTGTGTCATGGAAAAGGCAGCAAACAAAGCAAGGGCTTTACTGCAGACGCCACTCCAGGAGGTCGATAAGCTTGTTTCTACCTGCCAAGTAGACACAGTGAGAGTCTACAGTCCTGAGGAGATGTTGTTGGGTGACTTGTGAGCCCAGAGTTGGCCAGATCCAGTCACCCTCGGAAACTTCTCGGGGAAACAGGAATCTTCAAGGAAAGAGTGAACGTTTTCCTTCGCAGCTAAGATCACCTGCCTGTTCACTCCTTTCTCACCTCAGCCCCCTGCACGTGGTGGGTGGGGAGGGAGTGTGCCCAGGACGGGCTTATCTGCTACCCGTGCACGTCTCTGAGATCTTTAAAGTCATTTGCAACAAACCACACGACTAGGAAATATCTGTGCCTGTGGCCGATGTCACGAATCACATTCAGTATTCTCTCCTCCCAAGCTGGGACAAGCCTCACGTCCTCCTCAACACAGCTCTCTGGGAGGTCACGATTAGCCCATCAGAGGTGACCTTGTACTTGATTTCTACATGATATCTTTGGTCATCCTCGCGCTAGAAGCAATGGCTCAAAAGGCAGAAGGGCCTGTTTATCACTCCCACTCATGTAAAATCAATCTCCATTTAATCCTTAATTTTCTAATTCTGACCTTTAAAGCAATCTAGGCAACGGGGAGTCCTCAGGTCTTCTATGACACCTGATACTTTATTCCAGGAAAGAAACAAAGAATGAAAACTTCATTTATTTTACTCCTCGTGTATAAACTGAGGGGCGATGAGGTTCACTGAACATTGGCTGCTGAATTTTGCGTCTTGGGTTTTGAAAGGCTGCCTTAAGGCGTAACAAAAACTGCCCCTCGTCCCTTTCAGAATTCCTTTAACGGGCACTTGCCCTCTGAACTGTGCCCGTAATTGGAAAGGCAGAGGTCCGAGTCAGGGGCTCTTTCCACACAATGGAAGTGAGAACCGCCTGGTTGCGTTTAACCACGGCTATGCTGCTGCCCTGGCACCGCGTGTAGCTTTGGCCAAAAACGGCCTTTATGGTGTCTGACTGCAACCGACTTATCTGTCATGGTCCCGTCGGCATGTCCTAATAGGGCATTTTTGTTTCCACTGCCGTTTTGCATGTTCATATTCAACTTGTGGTCCAGACTGACCCGCAGATATTTGTGCCAAAACGGCCACTTTCTGAATCATCCTTTCTGCCTATTTGATTCCTTTAAGTTTGTTTCTCATCAACACTTGACTCTCAGAAGAGTCTCAGCTCTTTCCCTCTCCCTAGGAAGCTAAGGTTTTTGCTGAACACATAGGCCTGTAAACTTCAAGCAACTTTATAAAAAAATGGACTTCTGAAGTTCTGAGAAGGATAAGGGGTCTTGGAATCTCACTTTGATAAAGCAATATTTTATGTAATAAAAAGATTCTCATTCGGTATTTAAAATAACTTCAAATCCCAGAAGAAGCAAACTTCAGCAACGTGTCACTGAGTTTAAATCTGAAAAATATACTAACCGCTGTAATTGCACAGTGTACAATGCACTTTTGAAAAGATACGTGAAGTTAGTATGGGTCGGAACGGTCTAGAGTGAACTCCAGCACCCTGTATGGTTTTTATTACTATCCAATCAATAGCCATCATCGATTTATGATCATTTCAAGAATTTTTTTAAACCAAAACTTAATTTTATGTTTCAGATGATTGTTAGTAAAAATTTCATTAACTTGTCCTAATTGGGTAGCCAACCAGACCAAAATCTGACTTTAGATTTTAAAGATACATACTTTTATTGCGTTGTACATTTTTAGCATCCTATTAACAACATTGCCTCATTGAACTCCTCAGGAAACTTTTAATATTGATCTTAACTCAATGATGGGAAGGTCACTGTCATCCAAAAACAAGCACACAGCATGGATCGAACTTGATATCCGTGGGGTAGCAGATGCTTCTGCTGATCACCCTCGTAGCTCTAGCAATGTAAATGGTGCTTTAAAAAAATACTTTTGTCTGTTCTTTCATTTTGGTTGTTTAAACTATCAGTTTGCACCAGCTCGGGAGAAGGCCCTTATGTTGAGTAAACATAAAATGCAGACTTTAGTTTCAACTTCTGTCTTAATTAGTACAAATTCTGAACATAGTGGAGTGGTGAGACATGGTTTCATGCTGGGAAGACACTGCTGAAATTCTCATTGTGGGGCAAACATTGACATTTTCTACTGAATAAATTTGCAGATGATACTTTTTCACCCTCTGACGTTACTCAGGATGAATGCTAGGATTTCCATTTAATTTCTATAACTGGCAGGTCCAGCGTACCTTCTCCCATAGGTTACATTTCTTAATAATAACCGAAAGAGTTACTGAATATTAATGTGGAATGAAATTAGTCAACTTGATTATTAATAATTGCATAACCCAAGCTACCAAGAGCATGGATTATCATTACTATTTTTTGAGCAGTTCTTTGATCTTGCCTTGATACTGTCTTGTCTGCCACCCAGATTTTATTTTCCTTTTAGTCCTCTTGAGGGTGGTTATTTGTAGATACCTGGAGGGAGTTTTTTGTTTTATTTTGCTTTTTGCCCTATTACCTTTTCTAAATAATGTGTCATGTTTATGAGATAGCAATCTATACAACTATACAAAATAAAACTTTTTAAGTAAACTATAGCTGCTTTAAGCTCTCTTTGAAATATTTTAAGAAGTAAAATTACTAAACCAAAGTGCTTACAATATCATGAAGACTTTCATTTCAGTTCCATACGAGATTAGAAGTAAATGCTGAACTATTTAAGACAACCAAAGACAGATAGGTTTTTCTATAATTGGACTTCAGTGCAGCGGGCTCTGTTAATCCAGAGTTCACATCACATTATGCTCATTGGCCTTTGGTACTTGAAAAATAAGTAATTGGACTTTTTACAGAAAACATATTCTTCATATTTTTCCTTGGGTCAGCATGGAAAGGATTAAATGAATGACATGTGGATACTAGAAACAGTAAACAACATGTAAAGATCACTGAGAGTAATCGCTGTGACACCGACTAAGGAGAAATCCCTGAAGTTACATGTGACATCAGGGACACGTGAGAACTCTGCATGCTCAATGAACGCCCATGTTCAGAAAGAGCAGGAAGTGTAGTTATTCAACAAGTTAAAAAAATGATCTGGTAGATCGGTAATAATTTGTGTATCTCGCTTTTAAAGTTAAGTGAGAATAATATAAAACAAAAAACCCACTGTATTAGACTCCCTCATTTTACATGCAATGTAAAGTATTTCCTCCAGAGACGAGTAGGATCATCAGATGTCGTATTTATCACTTGGCTTTTGTCCCATCAACGCACACATTCTACTTGGTACACCTCGTATAAGAAATGGTCTCACTGCTGCTTACAACTGATCTGCAAAACTATCAAAGTTTTAAGATTGATTGAAGGCTTTAGGTTTTTTTCTCTTAACTTGCAGGCTGAGAAAAAAATAGATATATTTACACAGAAGGTGCCAAAAAATGTATACATATTTTAAGAAAGCAAAAAATTGTATTAAAATTGTAATAATAGGGGTTCCCAGGTGATCTAGTGGTTAGGTTTCAGCACTCTCACTGCCGTGGCCTGGGTTTGCTTCCTGGCCAGGGAACCACCCCAAAAATAAATAAATAAATTGTAATAATATAACTGATAACAGATGAATACAAGTCACGTTTGACTTCTGCAATTACAAGAGGTGCTCAAAGTGGTTACCACCAGTATTTATGTAATATATAGACAACATCTCTTAAAATGTGTACATTTTTTGGTACCCCTGATATATATATATATATATATATATATATATATATATATATATATGTCTGTATAAAATAAATTTTTTCTTTATAACTTATGGCTTTATAAATGTCAGGTATAGATGTATATATGTGTGCAAATTATTCTATTGTGAGCTGCATGACTTTTTATAAAAATAAGTACTTACCTGTTTTTATGTTGAATTACTCATTTGGCATTAATAGACTGCAAAGTATTTCTAAATTTAATTTAAAAATAAAGCATTATAAGGTAAGAGGAAAGACTATCTTCTACATTAGTTTCTGTGTAATTAATCTACATCAGTATTTAGAATAAATGTTTATTGGAAGGTAGAATATTTGTTTACTAAAATGCTAAAAACTGAGAGTAAAGGGGTGAATTATACGTCTTTCTAAAGAAAAATTCTTTTAACTTCTATGACTATGAAAAAGAAGGAGCACTACCTTTATAATTGCACTCTTTTGATCCTTATACCTCTTTAAATAAATGAAGCAATACCAATTCAAAAAGTTCTTATAGAACTGAACTTGCTTTATACAAAATTGTCCAAACTAAAAATTAATTGGATTTTCTGCCTATCTAAAGGATATTATTTATTGCACATTCTTGTCTTTTTTCTTCCTTATAAAATGTTTTTAAATTGAGCAATGAAATTTTAATTGTCTATGGGAATGCAATTTTAAAAAATCCTTTTAGTAAAAAAGAGAAAAATCTTATAGATTAAACCTCTCTGGGAGTTCCCGGGTGGTGCAGTGACTGAGGCTTCGGCGCTGTCAGCGCTGTGGCCTGGGTTCGATTCCCGGCCAGGGAACTACCCACATACGAAAAAACAAAACCAAAAACCCCTCTTTTTTTCTGTTTACTCACTTTTTTTCATGTCTTTAAGTCTGATCTCATTTTTCACACCTTGCTATTATAACAGTTACAGCAAGGCTGGCGAGCAGGGTCACAACATGTCGGTAAGATGAAGACTTTCTTGAATCAGGATGCTTTCTTGCAAGTCACCAACACTTGTCAGCACATTGACAAACAGAAAGATTCCTCTTCACGGTCCCAACTAAAAGAAAACTTGGTCATATGGCATCCATAGCCCTCGTGCCCGCTGCAGTGTGTATTCCCCTCCGATTTCACCAGAAAGGCTAAGTGACTACGGTGGGGGGGCCGACCAGCCTGCAGATGGCTGGGACCCAAAGAGTAGCCAGTCCCACAGAGTTAGGGGAATGCTGTGAAGAGAGAAAACTAATCTTGACTGGCATTTATTACCTGCATCAGTTAGGAATTAAGTTCAGCCTCTAATACTAGAGGCACACAATAAAATTGTTGTAAACGAGACTGTTTTGTTTTTTTTCTCTCACGTATGAAAGAGTCAGAGGTCAGCTGGTACGGTAACTCCATGGTCATCCGGGATCTTGGCTCCTAACTCGCCCCCACCTCCCATTAGTCCATAGTTTCCATCCTTAGGGTGACCACATGATCTAAGATGCTTGCTCAAGTTCCAGTATGATAGCCACAAGGAGGCGAAAGGGAACCAGCATGGGGTTGGGAGTGGGGTGAGCCGCCCAACTAGGTCAGCCACTTTAAAGAGCTTTCCCACCCATCCAATGAGAGAACTCGGCCTACGTCGCATTGGCCAACCTGTCTGCAAGGCAGCAGGAAACCGTGGTTTCTAGAGTTGGTACATCATCACACCCAACAATAAGGGCTCTATTTCTCAAAGCAGTGAAAGAGTATTAGGTGCCCACGGAGGTAGCAATCCTGGAAATAAGGCGCAAAGCACTTAACATATTTCATTTCAATCCTCAGATCATGCTTTGAAGCTAAGTTTAGAGAATTCATAAACCTGCCCCAGGTCTCCCCATCTGCAAAGCACGTATTTTAAACTACTGTGCTATACTATCTCCCCAGGAATAAGCAGTAGGAAAATTTTTAAAAGGTGTTGGTCATTGTCAAGGAGGCCTGAAGGTGGGCACAGCCTAAGATAAGAAGTTGCAGGGTGGCAGTGAAGGCAGGACCCCAGGGCCAGTGGAAATGGTGCATCAGGCTGAGATAAAAGCCAGCACTTGGAATGGGGCTATAAGGAAAACTAGTTTCTGGACCTGGGAAGGGTTTGATCACCAAGTGAAAAAATAAATTTTCCATTTGCTGGAGCTGAAGTCAGGAGTTGTACTCTTTAAGGTTGCAATGGAGAGGCATGCCCAGATACTCTCAAGAAGAGGTCTTTAGAGCTAGATATTGAAAGAATTCTAAGTAGCCTGAAATATCCCCTCTTTCACAGCCGTAGTCATTCTGCCTTTCAGGATAGCCAAGCCTAGCGTGTAAATAGGACTTGTGTAGAAGAGCACAAACAGATTGTTTGGGATTCAGGCTGAGTTCATACTTCCCAGGAAAGAAAAATCTGATTGGAATGGTGTTTGGGCCATCTATTTCTATTTAACAAATCACCTCAAAACGTAGTAGCTTAATACAGCAAGGATCATTTATTTTGTTCATGAGTCTGCGAGGTGGGTAGGGTTCACTTGGAATGATCCACAAGCCATCAGCTGGGCACCTCAATTAGGGCTGAGGGACCCACTTACAGATCACTCCCATGGCTGCAAGTCGCTGCTGGCCATTAGTTTGGAGCCCAGCACGCCTGTGGGCCAAGGGCCTTGGCTCCTACTACATGGGCCTCTCTAGGGACTTTTGGGGCTTCCACACAGCATAGTAGCTGTGTTCTAAAAGCAAGCATCCCAAAAGAACGTGGCATTTTATAAGCTAGACTCAGAAGTCACATCGTCACTTCTGCCACACTCTGTAGTTTGACAGTCACACAATTCAACGGGGAGAAGACATCAACTCCACCACTGAATGGGAATGGGGTGTCAAGGTCACGTTGTGAGAAGAGCGAGTGGGCTAGGAGATAGGGTGTGAGCATCCTGGGAAGCCATGAGCTGCCAAAGTTGGCGTAGCCCCATGCAGATGGAGGAGACACATTAGGCAATCTCACACCCAGTGTCTTCTGGAATATTTGACATCCCTTGAGTCCAGCGCCTCTGTGACTGTCTTGGACGTGGACAGACATCCCTGGTCCAATAATTTTCGGTCGGTGGTAGAATTGGTTTCACTCACTACATGAGGCACAAGCCATGGCATGGAACAGGCTGTGGGTGGGTCAGACACATAGAAATTTCTAGCCACTCATTACATAAGGTGATGAAGGGACCAGATAGAGTGTGAGCTCCTTGACGATAGGGATTAAAAAGTCTTAGCACCTCTGTATCCTGAGCAGTGTTTGGCACCAGTGGATGTTCAATAATCGTGGAAAAACTGATCACCCACTGAGTTCAGAGTCACCGCACTGCCCTACCCAAGTACCTAGTCAGTCTTCTACCATCAGTGAGAGCAGGACCCAACGGAGAAGGGTTCGCTTCCCATCACCCTTTTCTCCTCAAGTTTCCGGGTTTAATTATGTGTTTCTCACCTTTTGTCTAATGGATTCTGATATCATTTCTTATCCTTATTTGAAATTGTCCTATTGTACGTACATTTTATTTTTAGCTACCTTAAATCCAGTCTGGAAGGACACTGAGAGCAATCATAATTGAACTAACAAGCGAGTGGAGGGGGAGGAGATGCAGTGGTCCTGATGCAGAGGGCAAAGGAATACCCGGGAAGATATTAAAATCCTCCAGGCAGCTCTTTCTGCCTCAGCTCCAGGCTTCTCTTCTTTGTCCTCTGGAGGGTCCTCAGAGAAAAGAAATACAAGTTTTATCAATAAAAAGTGTGAATAATCTATTTTAGGTGACAATATAAGCACAAGATATAGATTGTTTGTTCTCTGAGCAGGAAATCGCTCCATTGTGCTACAAGTGGTGGCTGATGACATTTCACCTCATGTGAATGTGCCTTTCTGTTCATAGCCCACCCCTGTGCCATTCCAGATGGCCCTCCATCCCTCCTCTTTGCTCACCCTACCCTCTGCCTTCAGGGACAGATAGATCTGCAGAAGCGGCCAAATGAATTGAGGTCAAGATGTGTGTTCTCAGTGGGGCTGGGACATAAGCAAGGAGAACCCAGTGGGCTGGCGGGACTGGGGACAATGTGAGAAAAAGTTCTTAGGGAATTGTCTGGTTAAATAGGAGAAACCAAGATTATTTGTGAAGATCAAAGGAGCAGGAGAGGAGTCAAAATCTGGGACGCAAATTAGAGGCAGGAGTTAGAGAGAAGCAGACCTGCAAGAGGTGGGAGTGAGGTGAGAAGCGTTCTGGTCATTTTCACAATGGAACTGAACTAGCCCAGGTTTGCCTTTGCGGACCCCTGGATGCACAGGGAAGCGTGGTCAGCCTGGCCTAACGGCCTAAGGACGGAAGGGACACTAGATAACCAATACCTTCTCTTTGTCAGAGTTGCCCTTCTCCCTGCTGAGCTGGGAAACCCAGTCCCAGGGACAGAGCAGGAACAGCGGAGCCCAGGCCACGTGTCCCGGCCGCTGTGGGAGCGGTGGGAGCTGACCGGCTCACCCGGGGGCGAAGGCAAACACCTCCGTGTCTGGCCAGGTCTACAGTAGGGGACATGAGGCACGGACAAGGCGAGGCCCAACACTTACCTTGGAATAAGTAAATAAAAATGATCCTAAATAAATACGCTTCTCCTAATTTTCTCTCCGTAAATGTACTGTTGGTGTGTGTTTTTAATTCATTTTTATTATTAGACTTTTTTGGTGTTATTTTTAAATAGGAAAATGGGTTCCAATGAGAAAATGTCCAACTTAAACTAACCTAGGCTGAAGAAAACATTTAGGCTCGTGTAACCAAGCAAGGCAAGGGCAGAAAGTTGTTCTCAGGGACAATCAGACCAGGGACTCAAACGCAACAAGGCTTCTTCAGGTCTCATCCTGAGACCATCTTTCCCCATAGGGCTGTAACTCTTGCAGCGAATAGCTCCAGGGAGCTCATCTTTCTGTCTTCACTATCAGAGCCAAAGGGACTCTCTCTCCTTGAATTAAATTAAGAAAAGTCCCCCGGAAAGAATTAGATCACACAGTCTGGGTTTTATGTCTAACCCTGTGCAAACGGGTACTGAGACTGGCTGGGATTGACATGTCTCTCTATTGGCACAGGTGGAAGTGTGGACTTGTGTGGGTGAGTGGGGTCGGCTGGTGGGTGGGGGGTGTGGGGAAGAGGATGCAGTTGGGACAGTAGTTCGTAAATGGAACCAGTGCTATGACCAGACCCAAGGCACTCGGTCCCAGGCCGGTCCCCTGCCTACAGTCCTCTTTGCCATTCTACTTACTTAGCCACATCCAGAGTCAGAACTCCAGAGTGGGCCAGGTTCTCACTCTGCTTTTCATTTCTTTCTTTGTGCATTTTTAATAATTTCTAAATATTCTGTAGTAAATATGTATTATCTTTGTAACATTTGTTAAATCACAGAGTGGGTAAGTTAAGAATAAAACATAGAAAAACCTTAATTTTAGGTCAATATTGTTGTAGCATCGATGTCTTTTGAAACAGTTGCAAAGCTGAATGCATATATTTAGGTGTATGAGACCAGGACCACTTTTTGGACAGGTAAGATGGAGACATGGTTCTGAAAGGAAAGGTAAAAATCCTCAAAACCTTGCTCCGTGGTGGAGAATATGTAGTATTTTTCTACATGCATTCCTGTAACCCAGGCTGAACTTGGGCACACTTCGCCCATTTCCCTTCGGGGACTATGGGAGAGGCAGGGCAGTTTCCCGAACTCTGCATTTACCTTGTGGGTCAATCCATCATTTCGGAAAAGGGTAGAGAGTGTTAAGGCAGCTGTCAGACCCTGAGAAGCTAAATGAGAACAAGTCAGGACTGGAAAAACTTTTCCTCCCCGTGATGTATAATGTCTAATCCCTTGGGTTCTTCTTATTTTCTTATGGTAAGGATCATTTAACATCAAAGAAGATTTTGAATAAAAACCAAAAATAGCCTCTGTTTTCAATTCTTTCTTGTGCACTTCTATAGTTGCCAGTTTGTACAATTACGTACATTTTTCATAGAGTAAAAAGAAATTACTGCAAATAAAGTCCAGTTAAAATGTCCAGCCCCCAAGTCATTCTTAATGCCATCAGCCCAGACAAGCCATTGCTGCCTTCCAGAGTGTTGTGGAATCACCATCTATCTCTTTCTAAGAAAGGGAGTGTATGAAGAGGGCTGGGAGGAGACCGCAGTTGGGTCACGTGAGGTGACTTCCTCAAGTGGCCCCGGGTGGAGCACCATTCTCTGCTGTCAGAGGGTTTCTAAGGGTCAGGGGGAGAGGAAGCCAGTCAGAAGTCCTGAGCAGAGAAAATACTGTCAGGCTTCTCTGCAGATGCCGCTGAGATCCATCCATGCATTCAGCAAACGTTTACTGAGTGCTTCCCAGGAACCAGGTGTTAATCCAGAAAGGAGGAAGGACGGCGTAGGAATGCCCAGAGCCCCCAGAGCTGGATGGACTGAGTCTGAATTCTGGCTACATGCCACGAGGCAGGGTACCTAACCTCCCTGGGCCCTAGGTGCCTCAAGATTTTTTGAAAAACCACGTGAGTTCATCCATGGAGTGGACTTGGATTTGCATTCCAGCTGTGTGACCTTGGGCAAGTTATGCAGCTTCTCTGACCCTCAGCTCCTCATCTGTGTAACCGAGTAATGGCACAGAGTAGGCACTCCATAAATGGTAGTCATTGATATTGTTATCATTAGAAAACAAGTATTTTGGGAATTACTATCATGTGAACAAATAAAACATGAATGAAGGAAATTAAGGCAGATAGCTATCCATCTCAGATGGTTTAGCTCTGTGTTTGCTAAGAGATAGAAAGTTGGATAGGTCGCTTCTTCTCTGCCCTCGCTGTAATTTCTATCATTCTAGCATTCTGCATTTGCCCCACCAGCATCTGTGCTTCCCTGGACTCGTTATGGCCTGCCTGCCAAACCATGCCACTCGCCTCTGTGGTACTGGTCCCCTTCTAGCCACACCAGTCCCGTAAAGGATTAACTAGATGCAGGCTTCCTTTGCTTCCTGATTTCATCAGCCTTTTCTCACCCTCTCAGATCCCCTCTCTCACTATTTCACTCTCTCCTCAACTTCCTCTCCCATTCACCAGGCAACATATTTTGATTGTTTACATGAGACTGAGCTTAGTGTTGCAGGACAGTTGAGAGAAGACAAGCATCACAGACTCTGGCCTTGAATTACGTACAATATGATGACAAACGCATGAGCCATCGTGACATTTTCCAAGACATCATTACTTTGAGGTAAGTCACGGATACCTGTACTGTAGCTGTATTTTTTCCTACCTTCCCCCTTTTCTGTCGACATTTCCCCAGCTCTGTCATTATCTACTCTTTGCTACTTTACATAGTTTTATGTTATTATTAGGAATTCTTACGGAATTCAAAAAGCTGGGCAATAGTTATATGTATGGTCTTTTCTTTCCTGTTTTTAAAAAAAGAAATCAAACATGTCATCAATTTAATAGCAATACTCAAGGTAAAATGCCATTAAATTACCAAATGAAACATGTAAAATCTATGAACATTGTAAGTGGCATCTTCATTAAAATTAATTTATTTTCATTGGGCCTATACTGGATTCTAGTTTTATTTGGAAACGTAGAATTTATGTCTGTTGTAAAATATGGCAACAAGTGCCACATAGCTGTGGCCAGGGCTGCACGCCAGCTGGAGAGGAAACAGAACGCAGTTATTTGCTCGTTTGAGGAGAGCTCACGTCCAGGGAGCCTGAGCCCTCTCTGCAGTGAGAACACGCCTGCATTTCCTCTCCTGCGGGGCTCTGCCTCTGCCACTAACGAGCTGGATGACTTGGGCAAGGCTGCTCCAGTTCCCTGGGCCTCAGTTTCCCCCTCTGCAAAATAAAGAGGCTAGATTAATCATTTCCAGGCCAACAGTTTTCACACCAGGTGTGTACAAAAAGCATCGGAGTGGCTAGTTAAAAAATTCCAAGTCCTCACAGGGGGTTTGGCCCAGGAATAGGCAGCTTTCATGAGCGTCCCAGGTGATTCTCAGGTGGGGAATCAGAGAATCACACTGAGAAATCCACTGCAAGCTTTGACCCAGCTCAAATGGGGAGTCTTCCTGTGAAGCATATTGCAAATACGGAGAAGGAGGAGGAGGATAAAGCAGGGGAAGAAAAAGAGTAAGAGACAACCCTCTTATCCCCAAGAAAAGACATCTGAAGGGGGGCTCTGTGGTTCCCCGGTCTGGGCTCTTGGCACTGACCTCTGCGCCCTGAGCACAGCCATCTTAGCACACGCCGGGCAAGCTCGATCAGAGCTGCCCCGTATTATCTAACTGCTCCCTGGGATGACTGACGGGCGGAACGCCTTATCTCCTTCTGCATGCGTCCTCCTGCAGCAGGGCCTGCTTTGAGGTACTGGGCATGCTAGCCACCCCTGCACGATGCCCACTAAGCCCTCCCAGACTAGGTGAGACGCCGACAGACTAAGGAGGGCTTTTCAGTTGCCACCAGCAAGCAAACTGAAGCCTGTCTCCCATAGCACCCAGGTGCAGTTACCCTCAGCGACCTCTCCCTCGATTATGGACCCACGAGGGAGAGGTCCATGTGGACCAGGCCTGCTGATTGCCCATTAATGGTGACACAAACGATGGGGCATTTTGGGGGCATTTATATCAGGGACTGCTTAGCACAGTAAGTTGAAATAATAACAATAGTGACTAAAACTTACCCTCTGCCAGGCGGCATTCTAAATAATTTCCCTGCACTAACTCATTCAAAGTTCTCACAAACCTCTGAGAGAGGTATTGGGATCATATTGATTTCCCAGGATCCGAGGTACGAGGAGGTGAAGCAGCTTGCTGAGAGGCTTAGGTATCTAGTGAGCAGACTCTGGAGCCCGAATTCCTAACTACTTGATTCCATTGCCTCTTGTATGTCTGGGGGAGCCTCAGCCGTCCCCCAGCTGCAGCCTGGGGCTCCCACGAGCCTTTGGCCACCCCTTTCCCAATTTTCCTAAGTGCATCTTTGTTCTGCAGAAGACTGTGTGGAGGGACGGGCACCGAAAGCGTAATGCGTGCTCTGGGGGGTGATCGAGGACAGCCTCCCGGTAGACACTCAGAAACCCGGGGCAGCGGGCCGCCTGGTGGGCAGAGGAAGCACAGGTGCCACTGCTCAGCGGCGAGGGGACCCTTCCCGGTTTTGTTACAAACACACACGCCATCGCCCAGAAGCTGGGGCAAGCACAGGCCCCTCCACCCTGACCCGTAACGTCCAGGATGCAGGTCTGCAGCGTTTTCCTTGGAGGCTTTTTGGTTTCGTTTGCGTTTTCCCAAGGAACCGAGCTCCTGCTGGTTGTCATGTGATTAGATGAAGAAGATAAAACGCCTCGTGCAGATGAAGTTTCCTCCTGCGGGGAGGTGAGCGGGTGGGAGAGAGCCACTGTCACGGTGAGTCACCGCCTGGGTTTGGAGCAAACCCAGCCCCGAAGAGCACAGGGTGTAGACGCAGTCCTAACCGGCTGACGAACTGGCCCTTCCCGGCCCAGTGACCGCCCGGGCGTCTGCTGCGTTTTCCCTGTTCGTGTCCCATCGCGTTGCAGCAGCGGCCTGCACGTCCCCTCCACCGCGCTGCTTCCCTTCCCGCCCTCGGGGGCCTGGGAGCCACACTCAGGACAGAGGGGAGAAATGAGGGCAGGGCTAAAGACGAGCACATAAAAAATAAATGAGCCATTCATAAAAACGAAGGGGCCGTCTGCCAACGCCGCCATGTCCATGTTAACTCAGCTGCTGAGCCCCGGAACGCCCCGGAGTGGAGCCAACGCATGGCCGTCTCCGTGGTTGCTCAGCTGATTTACTGTCAGCGGGAAACGGCCCGGTGGGAAATGGGCGCCTCGCGTCGCCGTCACGAAGACCAGGCTTCGCCCCGTGCTGGTTTGGCTCACGGAAGCTTGAAAATTGGTGAAATAAATTTCGCTGTGCTCCGTACACTCTCACAGCTCTCCAAAGAAACCAGATATCCGGGTGTGTGCGTGGGTGGGTGCGGGGGCAACTGCTTAGCTCGCCCAGCTTCCTGCAGGCCTTGGCGCACATCCTAACAACTATTTGTCTTTAACTTCGCATCTCTTTCCCCCAGACTTCGAAATGCCAAGAAGTTGGGCCTTTTTGCTGTCTGCGTGAGCAACTGCAGATGGCTCCTTTTTCTTCACACTGAAAGACATGCAGACTGGATGCCTGTCTTTTCCTGTGAGGACTGCAGGGCTTTCGAGGTGACAGGAAGAAGGAAGCCTAAAGAATCTGCGTGTTGACAGCACGGTCCCCAAGACGGTCTGAGCGTCTGCTTCTCATTTCTGGCTGGGTCGTGTGAGTGCTTTTGTTCCTTGCTTCTCTCGGTTGGTGTGCTCTGGCCCCTCATTGGAAGTTGTGACTCTGAAGAAAAGGGACTGATCTCCGCACGCAGCGTGTGGAGTCAGTGTCATTACTTCGCAGCCGTCCCTTGTAAATCTCTCCAGACTACAAGCTTGTGTCTGTCCCTCGCGGTTCCGAGAACAATCCGCAGCAAATGCTGACAGGAAGGGCCATTATGGTCGCTGATGTTCTCACCATCTGGAATGGTTACAGTTGTCAGGATCTGAGATGACTCACTGTGCTGAGGAATCATTTCTCTAATGGCAGCGCTAATCAGGAGGGAGGAGGCTGTCGCTAACTGCTGGTGCAGGAGGAAAATGCCCTGCCAGTTAAAAGGAATGGCCATCGATTCGCTCCAGCCCATTTGAAAATCAAGTGGCCTGGAATGTCATCCTTGGTTCTGTCCAAAAGCAGGCCATCCTTCAGGTCAGGACCAGCACCTTGGGCCAGCCGTCGGGAGTGTTGGCTGCTTCTGTGGGCAGAGGACCTGCACCGGGCTCTCTGTGCCCAGCTGTGCCCTGAGGACACTGGGCAATGAGCTGTTTGAGGCTCAGCCGTTGGTGTGGAAAGAGGCAGCACGAACAGATGTGAATAGTTTTTCAAGTACCCACCTCACCCCCCACCCTCCAGCGTTTGCCCTAGTGCTATGCTGTGTAAACCCTCTCCTGGCCACAGGTACACCACTACTGTCACGGGTGACCTTTGTGGAGATGCCGATCAGAGGCACCAAGCTCATCCTGAACCTTAGCTGTGGCCTTCAGAAGGAACCCCTTTTGGATTTTAGACGTCCAGACACCAGAAATGTGAAAGAATATATTTCTTTTGTTTATGTCACTCAATTTGTGGTCGTTTGTTATGGCAGCCCTAGGAAACGAAGTCAGTGGGGGACCAGCAGACCTTGTGCGTCACAAGAAGACACCAGACGAGGGCCAGACAGACTCCCTGGAGGACTAAATGTTTGCATCAGCTCCTCTGTGAGTTGCTGCACCAAATGTCCTTGGAGTCTGTGCTTCAGGTCCCTGCAATGCGAAATAGAGTTTTCACTCCGTGCTGGGCTGGATTCGTTAGAATCTACTCCTTTCATTACCATCAAGAAGTCCCGAGTCCAGGCTGAAAGAAGCAGCACGAACAGATGTGAATACAGTTGTTTTATGCAACCCTCTCCCTCCAGGCTTTGCCCCAGGCTATTCTGTGCGATTGGGCAGAAGAAAGAATGCAATGACAGTTGTTTTTGGTTTTTGGTGTTTTTTTTTTTTTCTGAGGTGACAGTTCAGGGTGTCCTTTTAGACCATTTCACCTCATTGCCATGTGGCGGCCACATTGTCCTTTGCTGTGATCGGCCGTCCAGCCGTTTCCTCCCGCTTGGCCTTGCCTTATGCAGCTGCTCTCCCATTTTACTAGGCCTCCCGAGAGTCGCGTAAGGAAATCCCCCAGCGCCCTTCGCCGTAAGATAAAAGCTACCACTTCCGTAGCATTTACATCTTACCGAATGAACCGATCTAATCCTCACATCCGAGCCGTCACTAGCCCCCTTTCATGCACAATAAAATCAGGTTCCTGAGAGGCTAACTTGCTCAAGGTCAATAACCAGCAGTGACAGGACTGAGACAGAAACCCACAAAGTCTGGCTCAAGACTAACTGCTTTGCATAACTACTGTGCAAACTGCCTCCAAGTTGGTGACCAAGGAAAAGGCACCAGAGCCATCTTCTCTTCCCAGTGTTTACCATCCTTTTGGGACTGTCCCACTTGAGAATGGACCTCCTCCTCGTTACTCACTGACCCAGGCAAAGACTCACAACTCTCCCTGTATTCCTCACAGCACAGCCACAAAGGAGCCGAAATCGGTAAAGCACGCCTAAACAAAAGCAGCTGAGAGGAACGACGAGTTACAACATCTACTGGCTCCCAGGCTGTCTCCACAGGGGAGGCCACCTCATGCCCTTCCCCAGAGGCAGGGGGTCAGACTATGTCGTCTAAATCCTGGCCCAAGGGCAGGGAGAGGCCGTGAGGAGCAGGGGTGGCCCTTCCTGTTTGCCTGCCCTGCCTTCTCACTTCCGGCTCCCTGCTGAGGTCCAGCCTCACACAAGCACACACACACCACACACACTATACACACACGTACATACATGCACACACACTACACACACACGCACATACACTATACACACACACTACACACACACTCACACATGCACACACACGCACACATGCGCACAGATGCATACACACACTATAAGCACACAGTACACACACACTATACGCACACACTACACCCACTCTATACACACACTACACACACACACGCACACATACACACTATACACACACAGTACACGCACACACACTATACACACACTACACACACTCTCACACACTCACACACGCACACACACACTGAACACACATGCACACGTGCACATACACATACTGCACACACGCACACACTCACGCACA
>PVJL010003781.1:18183-147309 GCA_004026885.1 Lyroderma lyra
CACACGCACACGCACACACACACACACGCACACACACACAACGGGAAAACCCCTCCCTCTGCCCACACGGACGTGGTCTGCCCCTGTGACCTCAGTGGGACCCCTACGTCCTAATACAACACAGTACACCTGGTATCACACCCGGAGACCTGCAGGGTGAGGAGTACAAGGAGGGGAGTACCCTCTGTATCCTCTCTACCACGGCGGGGGCGGCTTCTGGCGCTTCCTTATCTCTGTTAGCCGTTGCTCACTGCTGTAACCGAAGAGACGTTCCGTTAAAGACGCGAAGACCGAAGGAACGGAATTTACCATGAGTGGAAGGAGCAGCTGCTTCTCGCTTGGTGGACTCACAGCAATGTGAGGATGCTGTGTTCCCAGTGGACTCAGAGTGTTAGCCAATCAGCCCGTGACACTTAGAGAACGAACCTGACAATGACTCGGCAGGGAAAGGGAGCCCCTGGCTGTCCCAGGCCGATGTGCTTTGCTCTAGCTGTTCCCTACTGCCCCAAACTGGCTTCTGATCTCTGCCTGTGTCAGGGACTCCAACAACTAACCCAAGGCTAGGGTAGGGCATGTTAGAAAATGATGTCAAGTTCATGTCATTTCCGTGCTGGCCGAAGGATATACACTGAAGAAGTGAGAGTATGGTTTAGCTTCGGGGACAATCTGCAGGACACTTTCTTAAACCACTGCCTGGTGAGAACGGGAGGCTTTTTGTCCCTCAGCTGCAAGCTAGCTCTGATTTTGAAGTACACACACGTTTACGCCACATGCTGAAAATAAAGTCATTTACTTTTTAAAATGACTTCTGGGTCACAATAGCAACTTGCTATAGTGATCACGGTAGTGTTGTAGGGTCAAGTTCTTCTACAGACAAATAAGGTATTCCCAAATGTCACTATGTTGAAATATTAAACATGAAGAGCTCAGTTGTCCAACAGTCCGTAGTCCAGGTTATCGTGAAAGTCACTGAGTACAGGGCCGCCCCCAGCGGAGTCTGAAAGCGAAGGTTATGGATTTTCTGAGTTAAGGAACAGGAAGGAAACTCAGTGATTCGACTTCTTATCTGAAAGGTAAGGGGGCAAAGAGGTTTGTGGATAAGTCTGGAAGGCTCCATGAGCCCCCGGAAGGGACCCTTAGAGCCCTGTGAAGCGTTCGCATCCGGCCGAGCTGGCCGTGCCCGCGCCGAGCCCGGCGATTTCCTCCCGTGGCCGCCGAGAACCAGACGAGGGCCTCCTGGTCGTTTCTACGCCCTCCCGTGCACTTAGCGCCCGGCCCGCTCTCTTAGGGTTGGAGATATTTCACATTTTTTTGCCATTAAAAAGAAAAAACCCGAGGGCGGACTGGGGTTGCTTTAACCACGGCAACCACACTCCTGTTCAGTCTCACCGGTGAGGGTGAAAGTGGTATTTACAGCCTCAGTTCTTATTGGCTTGCCTTCTCTCTGTCTCTGTTTTTGTTTTGTTTTATTGCTAATTAAATTCCTCTTAGCCCTCTGACGGGCTTCATTTTGGCCTATTTACTAAGCTCAGAACCCGGAGGCCTGGACTTGAAGCCTAATCCCGCCATTACCTAGTGGTTTGAATGCAGGGTTGTCATTTAAACTCCTCTACACCTCATTTTCTCGTTTGTAATATGGACATCGTGAACCAAAGAATCTTTCATTTGATGAGATCTTAGATGCTTTTTAGTACAGCAAACTATGTTTTCTCTTTCTCTTTTTTGCAGATGAAGAAGTTGAAGAGTAGAAAAGTTAAATGACTTGCCTGAAACTACCAACCCACAGGACTGAGAATAAAAAAATGAGGTAGTGAGCAAAGGATATTAAAATAACTTATTCAATACTCTGAATTCATAGTTGCCTTTGGCAGAATATTGAGGGAGATAAAGCCTGTTTTCTTATCTTGCCCTTCAGCTCCCTGCTTATCTCTGAGAACCATTTAAATTTGCAGTCATTGTTTCTCAGGAGGGGCTGGGAATGCAATCACAGTGTGTCTGCCCTGACTTCTGACATTACATTTAGGGACACCTGTATTTGCATACCTCAGGAAATAAACTACAACACATATTTTTAATTAAGCAACTTTCAGAAGTCTGAAGGTTGCGTCTGGCAGCTTCTCAATCTTGGCCTTTTATTACTTTTACAGAATCGTGAACATAAAAGGTTAGTTCTCGATGAGACGGTGCCTGGAGGAAAACGGGCAAGACGTGGGCAGCTTAGAACACGGTCCCTCGGTAGGAACAGCCTCCTGTTTTCGTCCTTCCGAAAAGCTCCATCATTTGGAAGGCAACCCAATATGAAACAAAGTTAATGGAGAAGTGCGCGCGGATGAAATGTGATTCGTTTTTACGTACCTTCATTTCAATGTACTTGGGCTATTTTTCATGTGAGGCATGAAAAAAAATGTTGGCCTCAAGTCCCGAAGCAGACCGAGAAGTACACCTGGAGTCAAGGTTGCAAACAAGATTTCCAGGGCCAGGGATTCACGTGAGACCTTGAACCAACAGCGTTAGTATCACTGGGAAACGACTTTAAAATTCGGCTGACAGACGTACCATTTTAAAGGGGACAGAAAACAACGGTACATCTGGTCAGCCTTTTTTATATGAAGATTTTCTAGGTCCTCACGCTAGATATTTTGAATCAGTTGGAGTGGAGTGAAGCCTGGGCACCTGTATTATTTAAAATTTCCAGGTGGTTGTCAGTATCTACTGGTGGAATATATTTGCAACATGCCTGGGTACTCTTTGAGAGATATTTAGTTGTTTTAGACCTAAAGTGGAAAGAGTTTATAGCAAAAGTTCAGGGAAAGTCAGCAGTATCCCAGCAGGGAAGAGAGGGCACGCTCAAACTGGGTGGTGCAAAGAAAGATTAATAAAGAGAAGAATTCGATAGGCATGGGTAGGTGGTAGGCAAACCCACAAGGAATGGTTGTAGTACCCCAAGACAAGAACCGTAGGGCGTTACTACCACCCTAATCCTAAAGGGCCAAAGAAAGGGACTGGTTATTGGAATAAACAGTGAATAATCTGGAAGGCCCCCTGGCAGCACCTGTGGCCTTGTGCAGCTGTGTTCGTAGCAGCACTATTCACTATAGCCAACAGGTGGAAACAAGCCAAATGCCCACCAACGGATGAATAGATAAAGCATGGTATATGCACACACGGAATATTACTCAGCCCTAAAAAGGAATGGCATTCTGACAGATGCTACAACATGGATGAACCTTGCAAACATTTTGCTAAGTGAAATAAACCAAAGGACACATACTATGATTCCCTTTATAGGAGGTGCTGAGAATAGGCAGATTCGTGGATACAGGAATTAGAATAGGGATTGCAAGGGCTGGAGGGAGGGAGAAGGAAGAGTCATGGTTTAATGGGTATGGAAGTTCTGTTTGGGATGATGGGAAGGTCTTGAAATGGCTATTTGTGGTGGTTGCACGACATTGTAAAGGTTCTAAAACCACTGAGTTGTACGCCTAAAAATGGTTGAGATACTACATGTTACGTTATTTATAGTCTACCACAATTTAAAAAGTGCAGATAAGAAGAGAAAAGGGTGCAGCCCATTCACAGCAATTCTCCAGGGAGCAGTCTGGAGGATAAAAATCCAGCTTCTTTGTTCTTCCACCCTCTGATGGTGGCCGGAGCCTCTCAGAGGTTGAGCCTACGGCAATGCACTGATTGAGAGAGCCCGTTGGTGCCACTCATGGTGACCAGCCTTGCAGGCACAAAGCAGGGTGACAGGAAGATCTGAAGGGACAAAAGGAAGCTGGATGGTGCAGGCCCTGTCATTCAATCATCTGTTCTCTAGAGGATGCATCAAGCCTGCAACCAGACCAACAGCAACAAAGTGTTGGCATGAGGAAGGCTGGTGGTGGGTGGTTTTCCTTACCCAGAAACAGCCATACAAAACCAGTAACACAGTGATGTGTATCCAGTTACCCTAGAAAATCTTGGTTGAAATGCTGTGATGTTCACTTGGACCTTTTGCTCTAGAAAGCCCACTTGTAGGAATCTACCTTAAGGAAAGAATGAGAAATGTAGACTAAAAATGACATCCAAGGAGACTCACTGAAACCCTGTTCATAATCACAGAAAAAAGAGTAACTAAATGTCCAGCATCCACAACATAATATAAGTGAGAAAGCAGGCTACTAACTGAGTATACTGGTGTAATGCCAATTGTAGAAGAGCTACAGAGTACACTAAAACATTAGAGTGCTTATCTTTGAGTGATTGAATTATGAATGATTTTTTTTTTTCCTTTTTCAAGCTTCCCTCCCCCTTATTGTTCAACATTTCTGTATTGGGCCTGATTTACTTTGATAACCCAGAAAAAACAATGTGTTGTTTTTTAAAAACCTCATGTCTGCCTCACATGAAAAATATCCCCAATATAGAGACCTGCAGAATCTTCTCTGCTGTCCTATATAAAAGGCATTGATTACCCACTGGCTGCCATTAATTTGAAAAGGAGCAGCCCCAGGGAGGGTGGCATCTCCTCTGAGATAGCGTGTGTGGCTGAGGGTGCAGCTTCCTTTGATGGAATATTGCTAAACAATGAAATTCTATCTCCTGCAAGAGATTATTTCTGCTGGCTGTGCAAACGTCAGGCTGAAGCCTGCCCTTGGAGAGGAGGCTGCATTGCTATGCATTTGTAAAATCAGCAGAGCCTATGCCTGAACGGTCACAGTGGTTGGTTTTACAAGCTACTCACAACGGGCGTCTGCACATAGAAAACCATAGCTCAGAGTAGATTTCACCTACTGTGACTCCTTTGAATTTCATGCTTTGCCATTTTGAAAGGGTGCTGTTTTACTCGTGAGAAAATGCTCTTTGTGTAAAATGACTTCGCAGACATATGAAATGACAATGTAGTAACCTAAACTGGGGGCAGTCTGGCTTACCTTTGACACCTTGTTTAAGCCCCTCTTGCCCTCACAGCACACACACTCTGGGGCAGTGCCAGGTGAGGGCAGGCCTGCGTGTTTCCGGAAGGAACTGAGTGTTGCTTGGGGAGGCCGTCCCTTGGATGCTCAGTACAGTCTCCTCCAGAATTCAGGGGTCCTCCCCAGGAAAAGGGATCTCTGCGTAGGTCAGAGACCCTGCCGGGTCTGCTCAGTGCTGGGCCTCTAGGCTTAAGACTGCCTATCAGTGACAAGGGCCAAGCCAGTATTGGTGGCACCTGTCTTGACACCATGTCATTGCACAAAGTCAGCTGATGGTAGGAGTTTTTAACCCACATGGACTGTGCTTCCTTCAAATTGAAACTTGGTGAAATCCTCAAATTTTTCATCCCATCTGCCTTCTCCTAAGCATCACTTGCTGTCAAGTTGTCCCTTCAAGTCATCCTCTGGGGTTGTGATGTTTTAACCAGGGAAATTAATTTTGCCATTAGTGGAATCAATAAGACATTACAAAAAGTTATGAGAGTGCTTCACATTCATAAAAATTAGACCACAAAAGTGAACCATTAAGACATTAGGTTGGGCACAACGACAACAACGAGAAGCTGTGAAACTTTTCAACGCACTGCTTGGGGCACGTGCCAAAAGCCTCAGACCCAGCAGGCCTTGGGTGGAGACTGCACATCTGTGTATTAAAAAGGCTCCACTTAGGAGCAATTGCATTAGAAAAATTACTGGATAAAATGAAGCAATTCTCATGGCATTTATTGTTAGCAGGTATATATATTTTTTTCTTTAATACTTGATTGCATCCAGACAAGAAGGCATTTGGTGCATCTTGTCCCAGATTATTGACTTAAGATTTGCGTGAGATAGAAGAAGAGAGAAGCCACCTTAGCATAAAGCAGAAGGATTATCCTCCTATAGTAATAACGTCGTGTTATAATTGAGTGGCTCACTTTCCCCACAATTTTCCAAGATACGCCTGAGAGCTTCCTGATCTTAAGTCAGACTAAGAGAAAATTCATATTTCCCAGTGACTAATACAGCATTATTTCTAGAAAGAAATTGAATGTGAGCATAAATAACTTGGCCAAATATACAAAAGATGAAGGCAGGCATATTTGAGGAGCCCTAAAAATGCAGAACATAACACTGTGGTTGCATTTGATTGTAAATATAATACATGTATTCACATAGAGGAAGATGATTTTTTAAAAATTAATAGGGCAAAAACTTAATTCTTTCTTTCTTTTTTCTCCTATCCTACATAAATACATCACACTACTGAAGTTATCAAGTCAAGTATCGGACAAGGCCAGGAAGGAAGGCAGGGCTGCCCAGGATTTTTATGCGTACGACCAGAGTTCTGAAAAAGTTGTTGAACGACCATGTCAGGTAGTCAGTGTTCAGTTAACAAAAGGCAAGTGTCGCAATCAAAGGATCATTTTTTTATTAACTTAAAAATACAGAGTGGTGATTGTATGTTACTGTTACTTCATAGCCAATTACTCCATCGGTCGGGGTTGAGCCCTCAGAAAAGGTCTTGATAGCCCTGCTATGAAGGAAAGGACACAGGTTCATTTTCAAGCAGCAATGCTTTCAAAAACAATGACGCTTTGTGGACTCGCTGCAGACACAAAGTGATCCACACAGGAGAAGTTGGGGGTTTATCCTCCTAGAAAAGGATACTACCCACTGAAGGAACCCTTCAGAATGTTTCAGGTGGTTGAGGATTTCTGTCCCCTGTCTTATTAGGGATAAGTTAGAAGGGCAGACTTCCAAACACTCTCGGGGATGAAAATAGTAGTCATAGCTGAACAAGAAAGGCCCCTGAAGATGAGACGAATTGAGAAGATTTCATGAGCAGAGCTGCCCTGCGGCGCCGATTTGGAGGGCTGCCCCGGTGAGCATGGCACTGTTACCTGGGAGTTTATGTTTAAAGCTCCCCAGCATCTGCCCCAGATCTTTCCAGAGAAAAGATTGCTAAGCAGGAACTGAATGATCACATCATTCACACTTGAACTCGATGCGATGAGCACATTTGTTTGTCCTCATTAGGCGAGGCGCAGCAGGCGCGAACGACGTGTAGAGGCAGCGAGCCAGGGCGGGCGGGGCCGGGCCGAGAGCGGGTCGGGGAGCCGGGCCGGGCCGGGAGCGGGTCGGGGAGCTGGGCCGGGCCGGGCCAGGCCGGGAGCGGGTCGGGGAGCTGGGCCGGGCCGGGCCGGGCCGGGAGCGGGTCGGGGAGCCGGGCCGGGCCGGGAGCGGGTCGGGGAGCCGGGCTCTGCGCAGCCTGCCTGTGACGGGCTCTGCAGATGGGGACAGGGGTTGCTTTCCTGAGCTCTCTGCTAACTCGTCAATAGGAAGAGGCCTTTAGGCAGAGGTTTCCCAGAAGCCCCTGGGGTCTCAGGAAATGCCCACAACCACCTCAGGGATCTGGAGGAAGGCCACACGGGCGGGGGACACTGTCTGTAGGTCTTTGTTCCCATTTCGAACAGGGCATCTCCGATCTGATCTTTTACCCATACGAGTTCCAAGTAAGACTGATGTTAGAGGCGCGGACCCCGAGGCGAGCTAACCTTCACGTAGAGAGGCGAGGCGGGCGTCGGGCACCGTTGTCATGGGTGGGCAGACTTGTCGTGGGTGGGCAGACTTGTCGTGGGTGGGCATACTTGTCGTGGGTGGGCAGACTTGTCGTGGGTGAGCAGACCGGCGGTGAGGAGCACGGGCTCTGGGGCTAGCTTGCTGGAGTTCAATCCTCATCTCTTCTGTCTAGGGCTGTGTGACCTTGGGCAACTGTCTTAACTCCTCTATGCCTCAGTTTCCTCATCGGTAACACGAGTGTAACAACACTCCTTGCCCCAGAGGCCGCTCATGAGGACTCGATGAGGTAATACAGATGAAGCCTGGGAGCAGGGCCTGGCACACGAACAAATGTTTCTTATTAGTATTGGCGCCGGCTAGCAGCGGGCCTCTGGGCCAGCGTCGTTAATAAAGCCACAAAAGGAAATGCAGCCGCGCTCGCTCGTTCCCCGTAAAGGTGCTTGGGAGCAGATGGGCCGGCCGAAAGTGCCCTCCTCAACGGCCCTGGTGGTTTCTGATTCACATTTGGGAAGAAAAGTAGAACAGAAGGTGATACATTCCTTTATGGGAGAGCTTGGCAGGAAAGGCAGATGCGACCGTGAAGTTCAGTGGTGAATGGGAGGTGGGATTCCTGGGCCGAGGCGGCGGCTTGGGCGCGCTCTCTCTCCCCTGCTCCGCTTTGTGGTGATTAATTCATTAGGGATTCTGAAAGGCCATTCTTGGGTGGCGGCTGGTCCCGTCTTTGCCCAGACAGGGATGATGTCAGCATATGGTTTATGGAGTTCTGCAATCCTCGGGAGGATTCCAGGAGCTCGTGGAGCCTCTCCAGGCTGCGGGCCAGCATGCTGAAGACTCAATCCCACTTGGATCTCGTGTATCCAAACTTGCCTGTCTCTGTCTCGAATGTTGTTGTCGTTCTCTGCACAAGCACGGGGGCATGAGAAGTAACCTCCCAAGTTCCTTACGTAAGACTCATTTTTCTAGCCCTGCTGGCCTAAGTCTCTGACAGTTCGGCTCCATTCCTCAGCCCCTTTTCTAACTCACAGAGGGCATGGAACGAGATAAGACACAAGGAATATACTGAGTTTAAGAGGCGTGATTTAAGATTGTAAAATATATTGCTATTTTACCGTGAAGAAAGAAACACATACCTGCTAATTAAACTCAAACAGAAGATTTTAAGAAAAGTCAGTTTTAAAATGCTCCTTCAGACTTTGATACAGATATTTTAAAACCACGTATCACTCTTGTGTGCACACAAAGAGAAAAATATCAGGGTGTTGTTAAATCTTTTTCGCATGCAGAGCCTGAGATTTCTGAATCACTCTTTACACTCGTGGTCGACAGTATCTGTGTTTCTTCACATAATATCACATTCTGTGCTGTCAAAACCAATGGGTATGTAGGACGTTGGCGTCAAGTCATGGCATACATTTCTGGAGATGTTGTAAATGGCCTGGGGACCCAGCACAGGGGGTGCCAACCAGGCACACATCTCAGTGGAAATATCCTGTGAACAACTGTGACAGGTTTGTGCCTGTGCCAGCGATGACAACTCCTTCGTGACTGCCACCAGGCCACCAGCGACTGTAAGATGCATCCCAGCGGAAGAAACATTTAAATGTGAAAAAAATACATATGTTAGAATCCGTGAAATCAGTAATCGGGGTGTACACTTGTTTCCTTACGAGGACAGGTTTCATTCTCAGGAGACTTTGGAAGGATTGTGGAAAAGCTGCATTCCCTCCTGTTCGCGAGGAGGCACGGAGCGGGTTTTTGGCCTTTACCCGGGACTTGATGGCTCTTCCCGTCACCGTGTGCTGCCTCCAGCAGCTTCCAGAGGGGCAGCCAGCCTTGGGAGAGGGCCACTGCGCCGGGATGGGTTTTACATTCGCCCACAGTGTTCTCCCCTTAAATAAGAGTCATTTATTTGTGTGATGTCATTGTTATTCGCTGTTAAAATACAAATATCCTTAAAAAGGTCACTCTGTGTTCCTCCTGCTTGATTAATGATTTCTCCCTCCCAGAGTGGATTTTGCAAGAGGTTTATTTAAAGGAGCCAACCTTTTAAAAAGAAAAATCTCTGAGAATCTCTGTAGCATAAAGCTGAGATCACAAAATACCATATACTGTGTGACTCCATTTACAGAAAATGTCCAGAATAGGCAAATCTATAGAGACAGGAAGTAGATTAGCAGTTGCCGGGGCTGAGGGGGACTGGGGCAATGGGAATGACTGTCGATGGGTACAGGGTTTGCTTTCACAGAGACAAAGCGGTTCTAAAATTAAATTGTGGGGATGGTTGCACAACCCTATGCGTATACTAAAAACATTGAATTCTACACTTCAAGTGGGTGAATTGTATGGTATGTGAATTCCATCTCAATAAAGGAGTTTAAAAAAAACACTTAACAGAATGTGTTGTATGTATGCTATCTAAATTACCTAAACAGAAGTTCTTTCATACTTATCCCAGAAATGTTTATTTAATAAGAATGTAGAATTATTTTGTTCAAAGCAATTCAACAGACTCAACAAAGCAAAAAGCTAGGACTGTGGCAAAGAAGAGTTGACCCCTCCTCGGCGGACCCCATGATCAAGGAGGAGCAGGAGGGAGAGACGGATACATCAATGCCTCTGGAGGACAGAGGACATACGTTGAGCGTCTTTGGGGAGGTTTCTTGGTGAATTTAGAATTTGACTTGGCCTTGCAGGCATTGGAGTTTGCT
Source organism: Lyroderma lyra (assembly GCA_004026885.1). Classification (NCBI taxonomy): domain Eukaryota; kingdom Metazoa; phylum Chordata; class Mammalia; order Chiroptera; family Megadermatidae; genus Lyroderma; species Lyroderma lyra. Next base: position 28,409 of record PVJL010003781.1, read on the forward strand.
AGGTAGGTGGGGTGGGTGGGAGAAGGGACATAAGTGGAGTAGAGAATGTCTCATATCCTTTGCAAGCTGAGAAAGGCTCTCTTGGAAAGAGGCCCCATGAGTCCTGATGAGTTTATGGGCCCAAATCACCAAAAGCTTCTCTGGGCAAAGTTTAAGAACCAATGAGCCAGGAGAGTGAGGGCAGCTGGAGTCCAGTAAGAGAAAGTTCTGGGTCTGAGCAGCAGAATGTTGACAGCAGGACTGGGTCAGGAAAGGATGTGAAAAGTTCAGACTTGAGCAGGGTCATTACGCTAGTTGCCAGTTCAGATCATGACCTCAAACCCAGCTTTCCTAACTCCCAGCTCAGTCATTGCTGCTGCGGAACGAATGCCATAACACACTCTGTGCCATCCCCCGCAGTGGCCAACCTCAGCCTGGTGGCCAAACTCAGCCTTTGGGGGATGAAAGACAAAAATCAAAGAGATGGTAAAGTAGGAACCTACTATTAGTCCTTTTCCTTATTTCGTCAGCCTCTCACCTTAGGATCAGAAATGCTCGTATTCCCTTAACATCCCTGCAAGTCCGGAGTACAACCCACCTTGGCAGAGCAGATGCCCTCCGACCCCATGTCCTCTCAGGTATGTTGCTGACCTGGTCTGCCCACGCCGGAGCCTTGATTGCGAGTCACAGCTGGATTTGTGGAGGAAAGCCTTCTTTCTTTAACAAAGCCCCTAGATGTTCTTTTCTAAATTCAGTTCTTTATAAAAACCCTTAAAATTAGTGGAGATGGATGGAATCCATACTCTGGCAACTAACAATGTGGAGTTAACCGAAAAGTTAACCCAGTTGAAGTTTATATTTATTAAACATTATAAAAATATACAGAACAGTTCTGGTGTTAACTTTTATTCCCTCCTCACTGAGCATTTAATGTGATTCTTGATAGGTTTTACGGAGGTCACTGAGTCTGGGTTAGCCTTCTGGGGTCTCCTCCTTTTCTTTCACTGCATATTTTCATTACGCAGTCCCCCATTCAGCTTCATGCTGTTCTTCACCCATGCCTGTCACCATCAAAATGGTTATTTCCTTGCAATGAAGTCTGTTCATTAATTTTCTTTCTCTGTCTGTAGTTGCCCAAAGTGCTCTTTTAAAGAACAGAGTCTTCAGCAACTGCATTTCTGTTGTGGTCCAGATACATATGTGTGTGGAGCAGACGGCCAATGTTTCTCCCATTAATGCAGATGCTGCAAGGGCCTGCAGTGGCCACCTGTTATCCAGAAAATTCTCCCCTCGCCCCATCCCCCTCGCCAGTTGATTCTTTGCTCTGTGTTGAGCTATTTCTGTAAGCTCTCAGAGAAGTAGAGAGGATGTTTATAACTTCTAGTTTTAGTACTAACTTAAAAAATTCTCCCATCCTTCCCAGAAGTCACTGGCTGATATAAACATGCTGGTCTTGCTGCTCAGGCCTATCTGTGCGGCTCTGCTCCGCTTCTGTTCTTTGCACGGGTATCTGCTGCCTGGGACCGTGAGCCTGCGTGCACACACACGCAAGCACACATGCCACTTCTGTTGTGGGGATTATTTCACTTAAAGGAAAAGCTGGGAGGCTCTGGGAAGGCCAACTTGGCCCCTCATCCCAGCTTCCTTAGTCCTGAACTATTTCCTTCCTTGAGCAATTGATACATGCTAGTTGTATAATGCTATAATCAAAGGTACAGAAGTCATTCAAACAATTAATTTTCCTGTCCATCTCTACCATCGTGGTGGATAACCAAAAATTTGCACACTTTTTTTTTTTTTGGTGGTTCCCTGGTTGGGAATCAGACCCAGGCTGCAGCATTGAGAGTGCTGAAGCCTAGCCACGACACCAGGGAACCCCCTGCACACTTTTTTTTAATAGGTAAAAATAAGCAGAAGAATGGTATAAAATTAACTTGCTTTCTAGTTTCATAATGTCACTCACTGAAGACTACTTTCCTTCAAAATGTTTGAAGATGCTTGCTCAATCACACTACGTGATAGTATAAGCTGCTTATCAAATCAACAAATGGAAGGAATTCAAACCAGATGTTTTTAAAAATTCATTTTTCATAAACCAAGACATGCTCCCCAACTCTGAGGGGATTCCAGATGTCTGAACGTAGTATCTGAACCAGTTCCAAGGTGATAAAACCCTCTTGTCATTCATTTTGTCACATCAAATGACTTCTTTATTGTGACTGATAACTGAACAAGAGCAGCTGTGGCTAACCCCTCTATGGACATTATCTCTTCCCACACAAACCAGGAGAGGAGAGTTCTGAATTCTGAGGGATAGTCATGCCTTGTATTAATTCCACCAGTGTCTTCCATCTTCAGTTAAACATTCCCAACAAATGTACAAATTAACACCTGTCTTTCCTTGTGGGCCAGTTTGTGGAGAGCACTGTTACCTGAAATTATTTTATTAGTTTATGTTTTCAAATGATTATAATTCTCAATACTTCCAAGCAAAGAAAAAAAATTTTTAAATTTTTTGAAAGTTTAAACAGTCCCCACCCCCACCTTTTAAAAGTCAATTATCTGTATTCACAGTTCGTAAATTATTCATTGGACAAATATTCATGTACTATTAACTAGTGGAAAGAAAAATGCCAGGAAAAATAGAAAAAAAAAACCACACTGAAGATAGAGAAGAAATGGTAAGTGGCAGAAGCAGCTGATAATGAATGGAGTAAAATGCATAATTAAATATTCAAGGAATGCTGTCAATGAAAAGATGCAGTGGGATACCGCCTCGTGTGTGTGTGTGTGTGTGTGTGTGTGTGTGTGTGTGTGAGTGTGAGTGAGAGAGAGAGAGAGAGAGACAGAGACAGAGACAGAGACAGAGAGAGAGGGGCCCGTTGGAGGAGGTCGCCGTGAAGCTGAGGCCTGAAAAATGGCAGAAAATGCAGACGCTAAGAGCAGGGCACAGGACGGAGCCGGGCCGGCTGCGGGGACCCAGGGCGGAGTGCGGCCCGGGGCTGAGAAACCGCGGTGGGGACGCTCCTGGGAGGGACGGGAAGAACGGAGGGGACATTAACTGCCACGGGCCTGTGGGCTTGGGCGACTGCATGGGAGTGACACCACTCACTGAGTCGGAGGGAACTAGGGGTGGGAACGTTCTGGGGCGGGACCAGACTGGGTCTAGAGTCCTATTTGGGAGCTACTGAGTTGGAGGTGCCTGGGGGATGTGCTGAATCCGGAAGGGTGGCCCCGTTCTAGGACTCTTCTGTGCTCACTTCCAGAAGCATCTTGCATCTTAAGTTAAGTGGGGGAAATGGCGAGAAGGCAGTCTGAGAGGTTAGGTGAGCCCGTGGGTGACACGGCTGAGAGGACAGGCTGCGGGGAACGATGAACTGCCCAACCGAGCGGATATTGTGGGGGCCCCAGACTGAACCCTGGAAAAGCCCAGCACTTAAAGACTGTGTAGAGAGAGAGACGTGGACACGGGCACTCATTCCAAGAGGAGGAATTTTAATGGAGTGGTGGAAGCTGAGGACATATGGAAACTTGGGAGAACCCAAAGGTCATGTGCTTTTAAATGCTCTGTCGAGTCCAACTGTGTATAAAGTTCAGTTTACAAGTAAAGGCCCACTGACAGCCCAAGTCCAAAAGTCAAGCGAAATGTCTAATGTCCTGCAGGCTCCTTCATTCCTGGAAGGACAGAGGAATGAAAAACGCACGCAGAACTTGTAGCATAAAAGATCTGGCAACGTGTCCAGCAAATTTCAGTAAACAGATCACGGAGCAGGTTTTTGTTTCAGTGGGTGGGTTTATTTACTGTTAAATATTTCGGCATAAGATGTATGTACACTGTGAGTGCAACTATATCCGAGCCACGCGTGTGGGAGGTGACGTGTGAAAATGAAGTTTTGTTAGAGTGATGGTTTTTTAAAAAAGCATGTTTACATTGCTACCATATTATCTTTTTCTAAATGAAAAACTTTTATTTCCCATGACAGGGAAAGAAAGAAACTCAGGTTTTTGTGGCTTCTGCTCAACAGGTATACATTTTTTTGGCCGATGAGAACTCCCCAGACCAAATAGAGATGAAACGATCTCAGGCCACATAGTGGGGCCACGTGGGAGGACCAGTAACGGGCCTTTCTCATCATTGGGGATGATCCTCTTCCCACTGTTTCTTTAGCATCACAAAATAATCAACCCCCATTTCTCATCTAATTTCCTCTCTTCTTTGTTGACAAGATCAGAGCTAGCTATCAAAGCGACATTATTTATCTGCATGATTTCCCAGTTGGATTTTTACACCTGAACACGATTCCGTGGGCTTGTTTCTCCGGGTGGCTGGCTCACCGTGGCTTCCAAGCCCCAGGCGCACTGGCTGCAGATGGAAATTAAGGGGGCTTTGCCTTCAGGCTGTCAGCTAATAATAGTTTGTTACCTAATTGTTGGCACCTTCCCACCCTGTGCCAGCCAGAAGAATCTTAATCTAGTTCCTGAGGTCAAAGGTGGGATTGGGCGAAGGAAGGGAAAGAGCAGAAGGAACATGGAAGGGGCAACGGTCCCTCTTCACTGACTTCTCGGGGTTGGCATGACAGTGTTTGGTGCTAGCCAGATCCTTAAAGGAGCTCACTTTGAGTATCGATCACGAGAGACAGAAAATTATCAGAATACGTTTCTTTCTGAAATGCAAATAACGCTGAGCAAAATAATAAAAATAGCCACCACTTTTGGAAAATTCAGAGCACTCAGACCATGCTCCTCTTTTGCACATTTTCCCCCCACAAATAGAGAAAAGTGACACAATGAGAGGCATGGTGCTTTCAGATTAAAGTAAATCTCAAGAAGCCTTTCCATGCCCCAAAGTAGAAATTATTCATAGAATTATAGATGAACAAAATCTCTATGTTTCAACTTTTACAAAGCGCGTAGAATGACTTTTTTAAACAAGAGTCAATTATGATCTTATTCCTCATTTTAAAATTTGTTTCATTTTAGAACCAGTTACTTCTCTCAGTTACTGTGATATCCATTTATATTTGCAAGAATATAATCTAAGATCAGGCAGCAGTGAGGTTATTTGAAAAGTTGGTCATCGACTTGCCTTGAGAAAATTCTTTAAGTGGCTTGTTCAAAATGTGGGCAAACATCTTTCAGGAGCCATTCCAGGATGACATGCCTCACTCTTTTTTGAAATAACCTGATTTTAGAGCTCATTCCTCTTCCATTCCTCCTCATCATTTCTTAATGATCCCTTTGTACAAAAGATTCTCAGAAGGATGGAGAGAAAATATACTTAAAAAAAAATAACAAGATACTTCACAAAAGGATAGCATAAAGGCAAAATGGCATAGACTCTGGAGACCTTGATTAAGTCTTTCTGAGCCTCAATTTCCTCTTCTGTGTAATGGGGGATAATAACACCACCAATTCCTAGAGTTATTGTGAGGTGTGCAATAGAGGGCAGCGATGAGTGTTAGAAAGCTGGATTTGGGGCTGGATGCTGATGCGTATTTGGGGGATGGTACCCCATTTGGAATCCTAACAGTCACTCAAACCTGTAGAGCTGTACATGTATTTTTTTATTCAGTGACAAATTCATATTCAGTATTCTAGTTTGAGAGAACGTTCAAAGCCTTTGTGGAAAAAGAAATCTTGCTGAAGTTTTAAAGGAAACATTCATTTATTCATTTAGCAAATATTTAATTGAATTCTACTATATATCAAGCATGGTAGTTTCTGGTCTCATTGAACTGGGATCTAATGGAGGAGATTGTGATTAGTCAAATAACTACAAATAAATAATATAGTCTACGTGAAAAGCTAAGAGGAAAAAGTTTGACTTTTTATTTTTAAAATTTATTATTATTTTTTTTTTTAGTCTCAGAGAATAGAACAGACTCTGAAAAATATACTTGGGAAGTACAATTTTGCCATCTTTCGACCTCTTTCCTAATAGTTAACGATGTTAGCACTTGGGCTCAGCTGTTTGGGCGTGGTGCTGTTTGTTAAGGTAAACTGAACCAAATACATCTTAAATGTTCAAAATTGGATTAAAGTGTAGAATCATTCAAATAAAAAACTGATGAATCTCTGAAGCTTTTACACTTTCATATCCTGGCCATGTGCACGTTTTTGAGGGCCAGGAAACTGGACAGGAAGTCTGGGGTGGAGCTGGGGAGTGGAGGCCTCAGGAAGGCAAGGACGAGGCTCCAAAGCAGCTGTCAAGGCCCTTGATCAGGAAGCCCTGAGTCAGACAAACGAAAGGCATGAGACAGACGGAGAACACCAGGTCGTGGCACCCAGGAAAGCAAGCCTGGGGGAGGCGGAGGAGCGTTTTTTATGTTTTCATTTACAATCAAAGAATTTATCCAAGAAGATCTTCTTGGAGAAGTTATTTTTTGAATAGTAGGTCATGGACCATTTGTGGGTCACAAAATCAATTTAGTGGGTACTCACTAGCATTTTTTAATGAAATAGAAAAATATTAAAATAGAAAACAGCATCTATGTTTTGGAGTGTATGTGTGTGTGTCCTAAGTGAACCTCTGGGGTTCAGTGGTGGGAATTCTCTAAGGAACCTCCTGTCCCCTATGTTTGTCAGGACACGGTCCTGCTAAAGTAAACCCTCTCCCAAGCAAGTTGCACAGGGACAGGAGCCCCAGAGCAGAGCTCCTACCCAGGCTGAAGTTCAGGGACTGGTCTGAGCTGGATCGTGTCTGGATGTGGGGCTGGTGCTGCAAAGCAACAATCCAGAAGAGAGGTCCTTTAAGAGTGAAAAAAGTGGAGACCAAATTCAAGGCAAAGGTGTCACCTCTTACGATGGGAAGGAGATGTAGAGGTTAAAACTGCTGATGCTTGGCCATTTTTGACTTGCAAAATGGCAGTCTCATGTACTGAAACGGGCCCTCCTGCAGGACTTGGGTGTGAGTGGGCAAGGCACTGATAACGAGACATTGGTGAGTGGGATTAAATCAAGAGTTTGCATCCATATTTTCTTTGCTGGTCTCTTTGCCCTTGAGCAACTGCTCTCCACACCTGTCAGCTGCCTGAAACTGAAGCCATGGTGTTTTCAACAAGGTGTGCTTAGACGTAGCTTCCTTCTCTCCTTAGCCTCTTGGTGACTAAAACTGTGTTCCAAATACTGTAAAAGTTTTCAGCTTTATTTCTCCACTTGGTAAGATACTTCTTTGACTCTACTTAAAAAAAATAAGTTAATTTATGTAAGAATTATTCTCTTTTCAGAAGGATCAAGGGGTTGGTCATTTTATTTGCAGACACAATTTCTGAGTTCCCACATTCTAACTTCCCACATTGTTTTTGTAGGACAGAAGATTCTCAAGGAGACGGGAATGGCTGGTTGGTCTTCCTTAGAGTACTTAGAACCTGGACCATAAAAGGGGAGGAAAGGTCCCTTTTTGCTGAGAGTGGAGAGTTGGTGGAGAGGGCAGCGAGGGAATGGACTCGTAGCTGGGGACATGGACAGATAAGCTGTAGGGGAAGCAAGCTACTACAGTCATGAAGGGTGCCAGATTTCACCCTGGGCAGGGGTGGTGAGGGGCAGCAGTGGGTACCTACAGAGGCAGAGGAAGCATCTCAACCTAGGGACCCCCAGAATGCAGTACAAACTGTCAAGACAGTGGTGGTGGTCTCTGGGATAACGACTTGTTTCTTTGAAGTGACCCACCCTGTAGTTACTATCTCAGCCTAAGTCTCTGACCTCCTCTTCAAGAATTTGAGTTCTTCCAAAAGCTTTTGTTGATCAAGTTCAAGTGCCTCTTTATATCACATGGAGAGAGAGAGAGAGAGAGAGATTCTTTAAAACTGTAACATACTTGTAAAACTTTTATGTTATAGAAACTGTGTGCTTAGACATGAGACAGACCTGAGTAACTTTTTAAAATCCTTGCCACAGACTAGCTGTGAGCCCTTGGGTAAGAGGGTTAACAAGTTAGGCAAGTCATGTAGCTGAAGTTTCTTAACCTGAAAATAAGGGAAATGACACCTCTTTTGTAGGTTGTTGTCAGGATTACAGGAGATAAAGTTTACAAAGTGCAAAACCACTGCTGGGCACACAATAAACCAAGTGAGTCAGTTTGTGTATTATCAGCTTTCCATTCCCACAAGCCTCCACAGAATTTGCAACTCTTTTCTAACACCAGAGTTGATCATAATATAAACTTTTGGGGCACGCTTACAAAATTTATAATTCAAAATGGGTCTTTTCAAAAAGGCTTTTATCGAAGTGTTACATGAGGTTGCTTAGACAGTTATATGAAAATTCTATGTCAAAATCAAAGGAAACGTATCCGGTTCTAATTCTTGAGTGATTATCAAGTCTAAGAATCATCCAAGCCCTTTGCTTTTCTTTCTTTCCACTTCTGATGTTTAACCTTTGTCTGTCTGATTTAATTTTGGATTTCCTATTATGGTGAATGTGAACAAGGTTTGGAACAAAGGCTTAAAAATTACAGACATTTTAGACTTAGAGCTAAAACATAACCTTAGAAATTATCCAGCCTACCATTTTCCCAATGTTACTCATTCACAAATAACCTGTCACTATTATGTCATATCCTCCTATCATTTACTTCATACTTTATGTCGACTGGCTTTAAAAAAAATTAATATCCACTTTACTTTTAAGCAGTAATATTCATAAACATTACTAGTTTGATAGGCTAGTAAAGGAAATATATAACTTAAAAGGACTGTCCACGTACCACCTAAAATCACCTCTCGTACTACAGTGGCATGGGTGGCACACCTGGGTAAACCCTGATCACGTTTACCCCTCACTTCATAGGTGAGGACACTGAGACCCGAGGAAGTGAGTGATTTGGCCTGTCTGAGTCTCTCTGTGATTGCGGCTCCAATAAAAGTTTTGATATATTAAACAATTTGGTCATTAAAAACCATCTATGTATTTCAGTTGTACCAATTTTCCCTTTTCATATTTCCCATCTACTTCCTAAGCTCCCAGAAAATAGGCAAAATAAGGATTGACCTTAATGAAAGATAAAACACTACATATATATATATATATATATATATATATATATATATATATATATATAATCTCCTCTTCAAAAAAATATTGAGCTAAGTCAAAGGACAGAAAGCTAGATTCCGTGATTCGTTGCTTTCTTTAAACAATGTTAACAATCGTCTGCACACATCCAGAAGCTGACACACACTCACCTTTGCGCTTCCACCTGTCTATGGCATTTACTCCGACTGCCCAGGTTCAGCTGCCCGGGTTCAGGTCAGCAACACTGGCCTTCCCCTGACCCTGAATGCCTTGTTCATTGAAACCCAAGTGTTAGTTCCTGTTTGCACCATTGTACCTTGTTAGAGAAGGTATTTCTATTCTCCAGAGAGCGAACAATAAGCCACTGTACGTTGGCTCTCTAGAGTTCATTTCTTCATGTTTTCATTAGTTTTATTCATAAGATTCTATTAGAGTCAATTGTTGAATTGCTGGAAACGTCCCCAACAAAGGACAAAAAGGTTCTTCTATAAAACAAGAATAGCCCATCCCCTGCCCAGACTTGAAGGACCTTAAATTAGTGTAATAAATTGCAGAATATAAGCAAGAAACTTTTCTTCCTATTTCCCTAGGAACCTGGATTTGTGAGTCCATGTCTGAAACTAGGTCAGTATCATAACAAAACAAACAAACAGACAGACAGACCAAAAACTGTACTAAATACAAGTTGGAGTTCACTGCTTTGAAAAACTATAGTTCCGTCCAGTTAAATCAAAGCCTATTATATTCATTTTAACATTTTCAGGTTATCATACATAGCCTGAAATAATTGAAATTATTATAATAATTATTAACAACATCTAATTGAGACCTCCTCTTTTTAAAAAATTCTCCTTCCCCTTTCAGAGTCTATGGTAAGAAGAACATTCCTCAGTTTATCCTGGCAGCTCCTTTGGACACAATTTCATTGTGGAGTCATATTTCTCTGGTGTTTTAAAGATCCTAGAATCTGTTTCTCTTTATTTTGAATTCAAGGAAGCGTTTGAATACAAATTTATTTTGATTCACTATTACAAAAAGCACATTATCCAAAAAGGTGCACAATTTGAGACCATGCCCAGTCATGTAATTTTTAGCCAAGAACATAAAAGCTAATACATCACTTAATATTTATTAAGAATTAAGTACTCAGAGAAAGTTAGTCACTAACAAAGACAGAAGCACATACAATTCTATGTCAAATGAGAAATTTGAGCATATTCATTGAAGCAAGCCTTAATCTTCTATGAAATGTAAATTTTTAAATAAAGCAACATGGGAGAAAATTATTATAGAGTGAAGAAAAGAGGCAATCTTGGAGAATTATAATCTATTTAAAAATCTTGCCAATTACTTCTCTCAATACCGATTAAGGAGATTAAGCCACCTTCCATCTGAGCCTCACATTGTTTTTGTTTGTTGTTTGTTGTTGTTTTTAAATTTTGATTAAGGAGATTAAGCCACCTTCTATCTGAGCCTCACATTGTTTTTGTTTGTTTGTTGTTTGTTGTTGTTTTTAAATTTTTATTGTTAGACTTATTGGGATGACATTTGTTAGCAAGAATTACATAGGCTCCAGGTGTAGTATAGTGGTGAGTATCCCCGCCTGTCACATTGTTTTTTGATCTTACATTCTAGCAAGCTCTGAGAACAGCAACATAAAGAGGCAAGGCTGGAAATGTTGCAGAAATATTTGTCTTACAGTACAATGACTGTTTATCTTATTTTGAATTAAGTGTTCGCTAACAGACAGCTGCTTAATGGCCTTCATACGCTCTTGCTCTCCTTTCTCCTTCCTCTTCTGTAATTTTTGCCCACAGCTTGCCCCAAAACTACCAGGGGAAAGTTGCTATTTTTTTTGAATCCTTTAAAACAAACGGCCAGCCATCTCTCACACACTGGTGGAGTGTTCCCAGAACAGTTATAAGTCACCCTGTGACAAATTAATTCCTTGTTCATTCTATGAACTTCAAGATGATTTCTTAACTATTTATTTGCTGTTAGCACTTTCTCTGCAAACTCAGAAATGGGCTGCCATTCCCCTCATTGCATCTGTGGGCCCCTTTACCCACCTTGTATCTGTGGAAGAACACCTTTAGGATCTCAGGGACCCTCCAGGGGAAAGCGTCTAGGCTGCCTAGGCTGCAGCCCAGCCAATGGCATCTACACAGTCCCATTTGCTATGGGACAACAAGACAAAGGATGAGACTCTGACTTAGAGCCAAGAGTCATGCTCTTACAGTGCCTTTGTTAATTGTGCAATTTTAAATAAGCAACATAAGGACTTACAGCACCTACAGCACAGTGAAGAAAAGGGGCACTTGGGGGAGGTATAATGTTTTGAAAATATATGGCAAATACTGCCCTTAATGATGACATATGGAGTCAGATCTCTCTGGTTATCCTTCTGGTCCCTTGAGATGGACATGTTTTTCATCCACTCCTTGGACTCTAATCTGAACACTTGGACTCTGAACTTGCCTTTGCCTTCTTACCTAGGCAAGACCCTTAGTTTCAATGGTTAGCTAGCTCAGAGGCCACACTTGGTTGTTTTTTCCAGGTCAACCAGATGCCTCCCATCTTATATTGGCCAATGCCTCAGTCTCCCTCTTCTGGCACGTGACCTCTTTCACAGGCTACTGAGCCAGGTCAGCCAGGATGGATTTGACCAGGGACATCCTCAGTCCTGGTTCTCTCTCGCCTGTGCTTCCCTCCACTTCCTGTAATCTTGAACTGAATTCTGTCCCAATTCTCACATTCATGAATTGAAGAATCCAAAGGCAGATTAAAATTCTGGCCCCAAGTAATATAAAAACAATGTAATTTTGTTAAAATGTGGGAAATGTAAAGTACTTAAGGAATCAATATCCTTGAAAGTTATTGTTTACTCAAAGAAATCAATAGTTTGAGCCGATGAACACTTCTTAGTATTGTATTCTGGAGGGAAGTGTTCAGATCCTAAGTGTGAGGGGACAAAGTAGGAAGCGTGGCAAAGGCCAGAAACCTGTGAAAAGGGTTGGGAAATGGGACAAATAAGAAAGACGAGAGGATGTGCAGTATTTATTTGTGAGAGGACATTAATTCGCAAATACGTAACTTTTTAAGACCGTGATGTGATTACATGAGCATTGGATTGTATTGCCCTCTCATTTCCTCTGTTCAATAAATAGTATTGAAAGGGAAAACATGTTTTTAAAGAAAAAAGGAGTGTGAAGAGTGTATACTCATTCTAGTGCTTTCTGAGGGTGGAAATAGGCAATGGTTTAAAAGGCATATCATAGGGATGAGGAAGAGTTTCTTCAGAGTTGTCAGGTCAGTATTCCAACACCCTATTCCCTCTCCCCCGGTTAGCACAGCCCAGCTCACGTCGTCTAAGGACAGGTCATGAAGTGTTCCCACTCTGAGACTCAGTCACCCCACTTTGAAGAACATACTCCAAAGACAAAAAAAGTAACTTCCACGAATTGTTCATAGCAGCATTATTCAAATTGTATGACTTCTTCTAGAGGTCAGCCCAGTCCATGCGCCATCCATTCCCTCTTCTCCAGAAACTTCTCCCACTGCCCATCTCCAGAGATGGGGCACTGGCAGCCTGGCTTATGTTGGATAATCTCACTTCCTGAACTACAACTCAGCCAGAGATGGATCTGCTGCAAGGTGGCCTGGGATGGAGGATTGGGAGCCAATCTTCGTATATGACCCTGTTGGTAAAATAAACCAGGGCTACGGGGTTTCTCGACTCCCCTACGAGGAGAGACAATCAGGATAAGGATGAGAAGAATGAAGCAGATTCACTAAGAAAAACAGAAATAAACTAAGAATGGACTAACAACGTTCTGGCTCCTTCCAGTCTCCCAAATTGCTTTTCTACCCTTCAACTTCCTGACACACCCTTCTATCTTTATAACTAGATTACCCTTTCAACTTAAAGCCACTTGAATCACTTTTCATTGCTTATGAGAGCCTAAGCTGAGACGCAATAACAAAAAAACCCGAAGCAACTCAACCCCAAATAAGAAAATGATTAAATAAATTATTATATGTTAGCATGACTGAATATTTTTGGAAGTGAGAGAGAGAGACTGTCAGTCAGTTCCGGTGATGAGAGCATGTTTCAGATGACTTGCAAATGCATACACAAGCTTTCTGACTCCTTCAAGAGACAATGCTGGCCCTCACTTGTGCAGGACACTGGCTTTTTTACCTGTATTGTGCTTTTACTGAGATGCATTCCCTGTCTTCATACATTTACCTAATCTTTGAAACCTTGGTGTTTTGTTGTTGTTGCTGCTTTTCCTTCTTCTTTGGTAGGTACACACTTTCTCTCTTTGAAGAAGCTTGTGGTCAAGAGAATAAAAAGCTCATCTTTGTGGTTCTCCAAATAAGGAGCAGCTCCCTTTCTTTCTCTACCATGCACTGCCTAACTGGGCTTTAGCTGGCACTCAATAGATGTTTATTTCCTCAAAATAAAACAGATTCTAAAGAACTGATCTCAAATAGCTCATTCATTCATTCCCCTAGTTCCTGGTAGCTCTTTTTATATCATCCTAGAGTGGAAGTCAGGGGCACAATAAAGCTTCATAGACTTTTTTTTTTTTTAATTAATTGATTTTATTTTTTAGCACAGTTTTAGATTTACAGAAAAAATGAGCAGAAAATATGGAGAGTTCCCATACACCCCTGCCCTCTCCCCAGTTTTCCCCTATTATTAGTATCTGGTGTAAGTGTGACACATTTGTTATCACTGATGAGCCAATATTGATACATTATTTTTAACTGAAATACATAGTTTACATCCAGGTTCACTCTTTGTATTGTGCATGCCATGGGTTTTGGCAAATATATAATGACACATATCAACTATTACAGTATCATACCGAATAATTTCACCGGCTAAAGCTCCTCTATGCTCCACCTACACGTCCCCCCGCTCAAGCCCTGGTACCCTGACCTTGTATAGTCTGTGCACTTCACCCTTTTCCAGAGTGTCACTCCCTTGGGATCATACACGCTGGCTTCTTTCACTTCGCAGTATGCGTTTAAGGTCCCTATAGACGTGTAAAACTTCATCAACAATTCGGATCCCACACCTACAGTGTGCCGGGCAGAGGGGCGGGGGCCGGGTATGCTGCGGTAGACAAGCAGGATCTCTGTCCTTGATCCAAGCTCGGGGACTGTCACTCAGCACCCGGCACCTCCAGCCTTCCGTGGGCAGCACGTAGTGTGCCTGCTAGGTGGAGGTCCTCTCCTTCTTCCCTGAGGAAATCAGTTGCCTAAAACGACAATAGAGAGGAGGCCAAGGTACCCACAAGTGATCGGCTGTGTTCCTGACGAACCAGTTCCTGCTGGCTGGTGTTACAGGAACGAGCCCTGCGGTGCACAGAGCGCGTCCTGTCCTCCTCCTTGCAGAGCCCGATGGAGCCGGAGCGAGGCGGCTGCCCCACCAGGTGATCTTCACCCACCGCTGTCAGCATGGAGCATATCTGGATCTCCTTCCCTACCAAAGTGCTAATATATACGTTTATTTCTGCTTATTGTCAGTAATAAAACTGCAGTTAAACTTCTAAAATAGAATTTACGGCTCACCAGTAACATGGTGCAGATGAAAACATTAAGGTGTCCTCCAAGCAGTAGCTGGCTTCTTCCCCGAGGTGCATGGGGTAGATTTCACTGCATTGACAAAATGAGGAAACTCTGTCCCAGACTCAAGTCAGTTCTATTTCATTTTTAAAAAATATTTCACAATCTAAGGGTTTTGTTGTTGTTGTTGTTTATTATCGTTCACTCTTAAGGTAAAACTAAAGAGTTGGATCTCCATTATAATTAACCATAGTTTTAAGTTTTTAGTGAATATAAGGCACAATTTACCCTAATTTAAGGACCAAAAATGTATCCTTTTACACAGAGTACTTTCTTAAGCCATCTGCACTCTACTTGTATTTATTTTCTGATAAAACTAGATAATGTTAAAAACAGACTATATTACCAAACAAAGCAGTATTACATGTATAATTAGAAACAACACTGCTAAGAACATGAAAGTTATGTGAGGTTTTATTCTTGGCTGTCTTTAAGCCTTGAGGTTTTCTATATTTTAATACGTATTTACAGAGTCATGAGAACCAAACCGGTTTCAACCAGATTAGAAAACAGGCTACATATGATGATATCATGATGCCTGAAGAAATGAATAATTAAATCTCTGATTAATACACAAACATAATGGTAATATACTGAGATGCCTTATTTGTCACTGAATACCTTCATAGATCTTTATTTTAAAGTCTTTGGCCCATAAGAGAGGACTGTTAAAATGGTTATTAAATCACAAAGCACATGAACGCCCACAAACAGACAATTCTTTTCATCCCTCCTGCAAGAAAGAAATCTATAACTGAAAGATAAGAAAATCTGTAAAGGGGTTTTATATAAATGTATTAGTTTTATATCAAGAATGTGCATCTGTTTATGACAAAAAAATCTACATAAAGGATAAGAAAGGGGCATGATGATTTCAATTATTCAGGATGGTTATTATTGGTATAAAAACAAGAATTTTAAAATGAGAAATATTTAAGATAATAGCTTGTTTTCACCCTTGTAGTCTACACATGTGGGATTTAGCCAAAGTTGTTCGGGTTGGAGACCACGTATATTCTCTTTGATTACAAACCCGTTAATTTTTTTTCCTTCATTAGTCTTCTATCCTTAGCTGTCTTAATCATAGCTCCTGTTGTTTCTCCTTCTTTTAATGTGGGAAGTAATACATGAATAAAGCAGAAAGTTGTGGTTGGACGACTGGGTGCCCAGCACTGGCCGGGCCCCAGGACAGGTGCTGCAGGGGGTACAGGGTGCGTGAGTTCGGGCAGTGGGAGGAGGAGCCCGTTTGCTCAGAGCCACGTTGGAGGCAGAGGCTCAGGGAAAACCAGTCTTACTCATCCTGTCTTCATTAAAATTTTTGATATTGCATGTATTTTGCACTCATTTTGATTTTTCAAATGTTAATATAAAATGTTACATAATATAAAGTGGAGCTATTCAGTATGTGCTGCCTATGGTATACTCTGTAACATGCAGTTTTAAAAAGGTAGTTCAAGATTTAAAAGGACTGAAGAGACACAACAACCAAAGGCAAGGAGTGAAACTTGAGTGAATATGGATTTGAAGATCCCTGTTCACTGAGTTTTGGGGTGCCCTCTTAAAATCTGCATCTCAGTGCTTCCCTGGCCCCATCCTCGTCCCAGCCCTGACAAGGACAGCAGGGACAGGGGCCCGGGGAGCACAGGCGTGAGGTCTGCCAACCGCCCTGGGAGTGGGCTGCGCGTGAGGCAGTAACGGGAGAAAGAGCTGCAAAGAGAGAGGCAGGTCCTCTTGTGAACGGCCTGAACGTTAGTTAATTCAGGAGGCAAGGAGGTGCTCCAGAAGACCTTTCTTTTTCCTTTCGGTTTTTCAATTAAAAAGCATTTTCAATGTTTTCCTAAATCATTTTTAAGCACTTGCATAGAAGTAATTTAAAACTTAAAATCTATTTTTCCTTGTTGAAGATTTATGTCTCCTCTAAATCCAGTGTAAAGCGATGTGAGGGAAAATAGGATCTCAGGGAGGAATTTAGAAGCAAGTAGGATAAAGACTTGATGATGGATAATGAGCACAATTACTATGCAGCCTGGATTTTTCCAGGACAACTCTAATTTAAAATTTTCTGTCGTATTATTTTCAATAGTATATTCGGCCCCCCATGCCCTTTTACAGCTTTGTTGAGTTGTAACTGATGTATAATAAATATACATTTAAAAGGTACACTTTATCAGTTTTGACACATATAAAACTGTGAAACCATCACCACAATCAAATAACGCGCATGTTATTACCCTCAGAGCCTTTTGTAATCCATCCCTCCTCCCTCTCACCTCTGCTTCTACCCCCAGGAAATCACTGATCTGCGTTCCACCACCAAAAATGAGCTTGCATTTTTCAGAATTTTATATAAATGGAATTATGCAATATGTATTAAAAATGGTACATTCTACAAGATACATTTTTAAAAGGTGGAGGAATGTTCTAGATTAAAAGAGACTAAAGAGACATGACAACCAAATGCAATGAGTGAGACCTGATTGGATGCTGGTTGGAAAACACTAGAGACAACACTAGGAATAGGGACTGGATACTACATGACAATAGGGTCTAAAAATGGCATTGTTTTTATGTCGGAGAACATTCTAACATTGTATGTTGAAGCATTTAGGTGTAAACTGAAGTGTCATAGCTTCTGCAATTTTCATTCAAGTGATTCAGAAAGATAATTATAGCAATATGAAAACACTTTAACAACTGTTGACTCTGCATGGTAGGTATACGGGTGTTTATAAAAGTGTTTATAAATGTTTACAAAGTTCTTTTCAACTTCTCTATATATCTGAATTTTTTATAATAAGTTGGGGTGGGGGGGGAAGGACAGAAAATTAAAAATTGGGACTCTCCTAGAAAATCTAGGCTACTTCTAAATCTCTGACACCCTCTCTACATTCAATCTCATCACCCCACACTTGATTTAGAATAAGCATACATTTTAACCAAGAGCAATAGTGAATCTCAACCTTCCCCTCATATATAAAAATTAACTTACGTTTGATCATAGGACTACATGTAAGAATTAAAACTATAAAATTTCTAGAAGAATACAGAGGAGAACATCATAGGAACCCTGGGTGTGGCCAAGGTTTCTTAACTACAACACAAAAAACATAAAGTATAAAAGGAAAAAATTGATAAACTAGACTTCATAAAAATTAAAATGTGAATTAAAACCACAGTAAGATACTACCATGCACCTAATAGAACGCATAAGATTAAAAAGACTGATGATAGCAAGGAGGATGTGGAGGGACCAAAACTTGCGTGTACTGCTGGGGGGAATGTTAAATGATGTGACCATTTTCGAAAACAGTTAAAATTTCTTAGAAACTTAAACGTGTACCAACCAAATGACCAGCCGTTCAACTGTTAGGGACTGACCCAAGAGAAATGAAAGCTTATACATCAGCAACAAGCCAATGTCTTTCTCCTAACCGTTTTAGGAGCCATTGATAATCCTTGCATGAACTGGTTATTTTGTTAGTTGGTTTTTAAAATAATTGGTTTTTAAAATTCTACCTTCTTTCTCAGGGAGTTAGCTGGCTTTTTCTGATCAACTGAGCCAGCAAAGGTTTTGAAGGCAACAACTTTCCCACGTCTGTTTCCCTTGACAAACCCACGTTCAGCTTCACGGCTCTGCTCCAAGAGCCCGTTCTGAGACCCCGACCTCCTTCTCCTTTCTAACTTCTAACCGCAGAGGCTGTTTGCAAGCCGTATTGCAAATATTACTTGCTTGTCATGCGCTCCTTCATTCAAAAGTATTGATGGTGTCCATGCCAGGTTTTAGGTACTGTTTCGGGCATAGGGTTTAGTAGTTGACTAAGTCAGATGAAGTCCTTTGCCAATATTCTAGTGTATATGTGGGCAGGAGGCCATAAATAAACATAAATGTAGAATGGAAGGTAGAAATACTAGTGTGAAGAAAAAGAAAGCGATGGAAGCGGAGAGGGGGATGATAGTGTGTGTTATTTTAGACAGGAAGTCAAGGAAGGCATATCTGACAGCCATCGGGGCCCTGCCCACATCCCCTAGACACTCTGGAATGATCCAGTACAAGCCAACTTCACTGCAAACACTTGTGACTTCTTGCTTGTAGCCCCGGGGCTTCTCTCTCTGTCTATGTGGGCAAGCCCAAGCCTGGGGAACAGCCCTCAGCCCATGGCACTTGGGAGCTGAAGAACAAACACCCCAGCTTCCCTGCCTCCTCCTGTGGGACCACTTGGATGCGTGTTCTACTTCTTCCCAGAGGTTCCCTGTGGGGCTGAGCCCCAGTCGTCCTCAGTGGTCCCCTCCTCACGAAAGTGCTCGGTACTGTCCCCTCCCCTTTGCCGGGCCACTTCTCTACTCCTCTAAGCAAACTTCCCGGGACCACATATTACACAGTTAAACATACCTCTCTTGCACGCGAGCCCTGGTTTGAATGAACCCAGCCTAAGTCAGTAGCACCTGGAAGTGATGAAAGGAAGGAGCCCCTCAGAATGGGATTCTAGAATGGGATCGCTTGCTGATCAGACGGCAACGAAGAGCCCCTCACCGTTGGTCACGAGGCTGTGGCGACCCCGGCGGGCCGTCGCCTCGCCATCACTGAGGGTCTTCCTGGGATGAGCTGGGATGCTGCGCACCGCGAGAGTTACTACTGAACGGAAAGACACGGGGTGGGCGAGGACAATGCTAATTACTAGAATTTTGGCGTTGGTTCGCTGTTGTTAACTGCGAGAGGAGCCAGGAAGGAAGAAAATAACAGGCTCAGGTCAGGTAACCATGAATTTAGAACGTGGGCTGAAAGAAAGCAGAAATCTTCCATCGCATCCTTTAAGGGGATTCTCATCTGCTGCAGATGGAGTGTAGACTGAGTTAAAACATAAGACCTCACAGTAGAGCTTAAGTACAGCAGAGCTAAAAGGGGAAGTTGAATCCACAGCCCTGAAGGTCTCTTATGCTAAATTCAGGGAGCTGAAAGGGAAGGAGAGGAGCCCTGAGACTTCCGATGAGACGTTCAGGTGGATGAGACTGAGGACTGCCCTCCCCAGACTCTGAACACTCTGAGCCAGAATTCTCTGGAGCTCTTCCTCTTGCTAGAGGAAACCAGTGCCCAACTGCCTGGAGATTGTGCAAAGGCCTTACCTAAGGCAGATGCCTTGCAAGATGATGCTTGTCTGCAAGATCTTTCCCTGCCTCTTTTTATTGCTTCTAGACTAATAATTAGAAGTCTTATTATGAGCCAAGCAGAGAAATGTGAAGAAAGGGATTATTCACCAAAAGCACCTCAGAACCTGGCAAATATGTACCCGCAGAAACGGGGAGAATTTGCCTGGGTCTTCAATGTGCTGGATCTGGGAGGATAGACTACAAGCCCGGAAAGGGGAGAGTTTATTTCTATGAGAGCATATCCAGTGACTCAAGACAATGTCCTGGTAGAATGCCTAGAACTGTACCCAGCACATTGCAGGAATTGCTCCTCGACACTTGAAAACAATGAGATGGACATGCTGAAATTTCTAAGAAGAAGTAAAAAAGTTCGAACAGGTTAGAATCATGAATGCATTTATCACGTAGTATCAGAGAAACTACCAGCTAAAAATGTTCTCTGAGAGGGCTCAGAGGACACTCCCTTCAGTAGCGATAAGGAATGTGCCAGCACAACCTGAGAAGCTTAGAATTGCTTGTCCTCTACATCAAGATGAAAGCTAAGAGATGCCCCAGAGTCAATGGGAATAACAGGATTCTAGAGGCCAGACTGGCAAGACCAGACCATTAGAGGTGACGGGAGGTTAACTGGGGCAACACACATGAACCTCAATATATCCCAGGGACCTAATGTTGATGGGGGAGCGGGGGAATGAGTCCTAGAGGAACATGTGATCTATTTAGATTTCAAAAACATGCAAAATGCAAATGCAAACGTGTCTATGTTCGGTTAGGTTAGTAAACATAAAACTAGATGAATGAAGGATTCCCTGGTGGTGCAGGGGCTAAGGCTTCGGCGCTCTCGACACCGCGGCCTGGGTTCGACTCCCAGCCAGGGAACTACCCCGCCCCCAAACAAACAAACAAACAAAACAAAACAAAACAAAACTAGATGAATGATTCTGGGAGGCAGAGGAAAGAAACTAGAAATGGAGGGAGGTGTATATCAGAACTTCTAAGTTATGACTACTCTTTCTAAAGCCAGATGGTGAGTCTGCAGGCGTTCATTGTATTTCTCTATATGCATAAATTATACTTTTGTTCCAAGAAAATGTGGATGTAAGCTCTTCATTTAATCCCACTCGCCATCATTTTGTTATCAGTGCCTTGCCCACTCGCACTGAAGGCCTGAAGGAGACCGTGAAATAATTTAAAGAAATAAAGCATAACCACAATTCCTTGCTGGTTGTGACACAGTAGAGAGAAGTAGGAGCAGCGTGGGTGCTGGATGTTGGCATCAGACAGCTCCAAATTCAAGCCAACTATTGGCTCTGCAACTTAAGGAAAGTCCCTGATAAGTTTCTCACCAGCAAAATGATTTTGATAATACCGATCCAGCAGTGTAGTAGTAATTAATGAGATATTTTGCATAAATCTTATAGTCAGTACCTAACCATATCAGGTGCTAAGAAATAATAGTTGCAATTCGATCAGTAACTTTGCCCACGCTTCCCATTTTTTTCCCTTCTAGAAATTTTCTATCTTTCTCACTTGGCTTCTTTCGACTTAATTATTTTCTATAAGCAAAGCATTGTTGGGTGAGCTATGCCTTAATTTTTAAAGTATCTTAAGTTAGTTCTCAAAATACCGTGATCTCCTTTGATCCCCTCTTTCAATCCTGAGCGCACAGCACAAGCTGGCCCGCCAGAAGCCCCACTGAGTCTCAGCAAACCAGCCAGAAGCCCCACTGAGTCTCAGCAAACCAGCGACGGTCGTAGGTAGGTACAAAGGGCTGCGTTGCGTTGTCCCCAAATTCGTATGTTGAAATCCCAGTCTCTAGCACCTCAGAATGTAACTGCGCTTTGGAGAGCAGGTCTTTAAAGGGGTGACCAAGTTAAAACGAGGCCATTAGTATGGGGCTGGTATCTTTACATGAGGAAGAAAGCCCAGGGAGAGCTCCCAGAGGAAAGGCCGTGTGAGGGCGGTGGCCAGCTGCGAGCCAGAGGCCTCGAGAGAACGCGGCCCCGCCGCCACCCCGATCCTGGATGTTCGGCCTCTATAACTGAGAAAATAAATTTCCATTACGCCACGTGGTCGGTGGTAGTATGTTATGACAGCCATTAGCAAACGAATGGAGTAGGACGAGAAGTGTTATCCCCAAGTTACACAGGTGTAAACTGAACCTCAGGGCCAGGATTTAGGCCTGTGCAGGCAGCGCACGGGCAGGGCGGCCCGGGGAATGGAACCCGGGCGTCCAATCTGGTCCTTTCCACCCCGGCCTGCTTCTTTTCAAATTGTGCTACACTGTTTCAATCTGTACAAACTTAAGTTTGAAATTGAATTCTTGTTTTCATCAGAGTAATGTTTTTAGGAAACGCAGGAGCCCCCTGCCGTTCCCGTCTCAGCGTCTCGGCCCGGGGCTTCAGGCACTTCACACGCCGACGCACACCGGGGCCCGTGGCTGCAGCCGCGCCGTCGGTGAGCCCACACGCAGCGCACACCCCTGCCTCCGGCCCTCCATCCTTGCCGAGTTACACCACCACCTTTGCTACTTCTCCCCTCCCGGATTGCCCCAGTTTCCTCGAGGGCCCTTTTCTTTCTCGCCTCCACATTTCCGTCCCTGAGAAAGCTGGCGATCGCGGCCTGCTGCAGGAAAGGCCGGCTCTTCTGCGCCTTCCGCGGCAACCAGGGACTTCGGTGTTTTGACATTTTCCGGGGCGCTCCATCAGGAATTGGCGGTCATCGCGGGACATTCTATTGCAGGAACTTAAGTTTTAGCGTCCTATCTCTTAGTCACTTCTTGCCCATCTACTTTCTACCTTCTGGGAATGTCCTGGGCATCGCCTTCCTGCTGTGTTTCACCTCCTGTCCTCTGTACTTTTTAGTCACTGACTGATATTTTAGGGGTTTTTTGAGAGTAGTAGAGACAAACACAGGTTCTGAAACAGTAGTCTCCATCTCTAATTTTCACTTCCCTTGGATTTTTATTCGTCAGTAAGTAATGGTCAGTAGCAGCTCAATCCCAATGATTAAAAACACCCCGAGTAACTATTTTCCAGTTGCTTCCGTCAAAGCCTCTTTTACATCGAAAACCTCAGCTCGTGTCACGAGTCACGGAGTCACGAGTCACGAATTTCATACCTAAGTACCAGTACGGCTGACGGCCTTCGTGCTTGCAGCAAGGCTGGGTGTGGGGTCGCCTTCGGCGCCGTCCGAGGCCACCGCCACACGGGGGCCTGGTGCGTGGTGACAAAGCGTCATCAGGGAGAGGAGAGCTGGGCAGGGCGGGGTCGTGCCACGGGGGACAGGGGTCAGATCCCATGGAAAACGAGGAGGGAATCCACGCTGCGGGGTGGCCTGAGAGAGGTGGCGGCGCCCAGGTCAGGGCGCCCGCGTGCGGGGATGGGCCGGCACAGGGGGCCGAGCACGGCGGCCGAGCGGGGCCGCCTCACAGGCCGGCGCGCAGTGGCAGCAGCGTGTTGGGGTTCACACAAAGGAATTGATCATATATCGTATTTCTATAGTAAGGGGAATGGGAGCCAGTTTTGTCTTCTAGGAGAATTAAGTCATAAATATGGAAAGGGGGAAACCAGAACCTCAAGCATTGCACTGGAATGGTACCCGTGTGGTCACACGTGGGTCGCAATGCGTCTGTACCACATGGCATTGTACTGATATAGTCTGTAATAGACGCGGATGTGTGTGTGTGTGTGTGTGTGTGTGTGTGTGTGTGTTACACCTCCTCCCTCCCCTTTTGCCTCTGGTAATAGCTAACCTCTCCTGTGTCCATGAGTTTTTGTTTGTCTTGTTGGTGGCTGTCAGTTTTATATCCCACATATGAGTGAAATCAGATGGTTCTGGACCTTTTCCTGACTTATTTTGCTTAGCATGATGATCTCAAGATCTATCCACGTTGTCACAAGTGGCAATATTTCATCTTTTCTTACAGCTGAGTCATATCCCATTGTGTGTATGGACCACAGCTCCTTTATCCAGTCATCTGTCACAGGGCACCTTGGTGTTTCATGTCTTGGCCGCTGTGCGTAATGCTGCAATGAACACAGGGGTACATACATCTTTATGGATAAATGTTTTCAGATTTTTTGAGTAGATAATCAGAAGGATTGCTAGATCAATGGTAATTCAATTTTTAATATTTTGAGGACCCTCCACACTGCCTTCCACAGTGGCTGTACCAGTTTGCACTCCCACCAGCAGTGTACCAGAGTTCCTTTCTCTCCACATCCTCTCCAGCACTTGTTATTCCTTGTCTTGTTGATAACAGCCATTCTCACAGGTGTGAGGTGGGATCTCACTGTGGTGAGGATCGAGGATCAGCATTTTTTCATATGTCTGTTGTACAATTTTAAAAGGGAAATAAATATTTAATCATTCTTACGTGTGGGTCTAATCAAAGAGCTTAGTATAATGTCAGACAGGGTAAGACGAATACCATATGATGTCACTTACATGTAGAATCTAAAAAACAAATGAGCAAGCCAAACAAAAACAAACTCAGAGATACAGAGAACAATGTGATGGTTTCCAGATGGGAGCGGGATGAGTGGAAAAGAGGAAAGATTAACAAGTACAAATTGGTAGTTATAACACAGTCAAGGGAATGTAAAGTACAGCATGGGGGATATGGTTAATAGTATAATAATTCTAGATGGTGTCCGGTGGGTACTAGATTTATTGGGGTGATCACTTCATAAGTTTTATAAATGTCTAATCATTATGTTGTACACCTGAAACTAATATATTAGATGTCCATTTAATTGAAAAACTTATTTTAAAAAAGAGCTTAAAAAGCCAGTGGTAAGATGTGTTTTCCAATGATGATGTAAGAGACTAACACCAATCATCTGAGATCATAAATCTATTTATTAAAAAAAGTTTCTGAAATTAAATTGCTAGAATTTTTAAATTACAAGAAGCAAGAGAGGCTTCTATGTTATCACTGATACCGATGTGCAGAGCAATGGGGGTAATCACTTTAAAAACGAAAACCACTGGTAGCTTCACATCTTGGGGGTAGGTAGTCCTTCCAAGAAAAACATCTTTAAGGGTGTTATGGGCTAAATAATCATTATTTATCTGAAATTCAACTTTAACTGTTTAATCTATATTTTATTTAGTAACGCTATCCTTTGGAGAAAAATCCGCTCCATAGAATAGTCCTACGCTGATGAAATAACAGTGTACACTGAAATAATTTGAGTATGCCAGCCACAGCGGCGAGAGCCAATTCTCAACTTTTCATAGCCTATGAGATTGCAGGTCATGATGTTTTATTTGGTTATTTAAAAAAAAATGTCAACCCTGGAATTAAAGGTTGGAGAAGCCAAGAGTATCTTCATCTCTGACAAGGAAGCCCCCCTATTGAAAACGAAGCCTTAGGATAAAAATCGGAGAGGGCTGATGTTCTAATATGTGGTGGTACTTGCACAGAAAAGCCAATCCCTGAGGTTTTTGTTTTCTCTTCTCTAAAATTCGCTCGAAGTTTCCATTGGAACTCAGAATTCACATTTCTTTAAAAACAGTGTAACAAAAGCAGGTGGCGTTGGCACGTCTGGTCACCACAGCTTATATAACCCGACCTCACTAGATTAGAATACTAACATCATGACTTGCTATTCTTTATGTTTCTAAAAGCAAACTTGGTATTAAACTCAGCAATGTAACACAATACAACTGTGTATGTTGCTCAGTTCAGTGTTTTGAAGGGATGTTTCAGAGAGCACGCCTTCAAGCAGCACCCAAGGAAGCTGGACTCCTAGCACGTGAGCCAACACCGTAACATCTTTCGCTTCTGAGCACCTAACCTGTAGACAGGTTAGAAATCACAAGCTGATGATCTCACGGGAGACTTTAGGGATCAAGCCTGGGAGTGACACACATTATTCCTGCCCACATGCTACTGGCCAGACTAATCACATGGCCCCAGTGTCACTCATCACGAGGCTGGGAAATAGAGTTTTGCTGCGTGGGCAGGAAGAGGAAAAAGGAATGTAGGGTATCTTGCACATACTCTGCAGGGTTTTGTGAAGATGAAATGAAATAACTGCACAGTCCCTGTTCCTGACAAATATTAGGTCCATTCCTTCCTTTGGAATCTGCTAAGGACAGATTGTAGTGGGGGGGGTAGGGGTGCTTGTGTGCCAAGGCCTCCCACTGCAAGGCTTTTGGTGAGGAAAATCGGCGCAGATTCCAGGAGAGATAAGCGGAGGCTGTGGGCAGAGAATAAGAACTGTGAAGTTAGGACAAACAAAGGAGCGGGGACAGCTGGAAGAAGGGATCTGGCTGGGAGGGAAACCAGGGCCTCCCAGGGAAGGCGGAAGGAAGCCATGCCCGAGAAAGGGGGCAGTGTCCCTTTGGAAAACAGTGGCATGCTCGGGGTCTCAGTGAGGGACTCCCCCAACGGCTGACGCAGTAAGTGATGCCCAGGGTGAGGCAAAAAGCTGCCGAAGAGGGGAAGCTCATTCTTTACTAAAATTACACGATGCTCTTAGTAGACTTAAAATGTAACAGTTGAAAGAAAGGGAGAAATGATATAATGTAAAGCAATGACTTGCAAATATTGAAGAGTCCAGTTTTTAGTTTCTCTAAAACTAGTTACATTTAAATAGGATTGGAGAATGCTATGTGTGAGCCTTGATTAGATTCTGGGTGCAGGGAGGATACAAGCTATCAAAAATATTGTTGGCACTTTATACTAAAATTTTGCTGAGAGAGTAGATTGTAAATGTTGTCATCACTCCAAAAAATAAAAGCAAAAAACAAAAAAAGGTAACTGCGAGGTGATGGCAGTGTCAACTAACCTAATTGTGGTCATCGTTCCACACTATGTACATCTATCAAATCATCACGCTGTACCCCTTAAACTTATACAGTGTTATTTGTCAGTTATACCCCTAGAAGGCTGGAAAGAAATATTATTGGGACAATTCCCTTTCATGTTTTCTGTGTATCACTGCTTTCCGGAAGTGAACATAAAAATATACAAACAATATTGATGCATTTGGTACATCTGTCGACTCCCTATTGTTAATTTCAAGCCAGAACCTTTTAAAGCCTTTGTTCTTCGGAGGTAAGTTACATCTAAGCCCACCTTAACGTTTTTATGAAGTTACTTCCTTAAGGCTGTTTTTACTCAATAATCAATTTTTAAAAATAATCGCTAGATTTTATTACCTAAAAAACACTTTGTGACAATGACAAAAACCAATGAAGAGTTCTTCTGAAACTTTAAGGTGAAATTATCAAAGGTCTCAAGTAATTCATTATATTTATTTATTTATTTATTTTCTATGAAAACTGTAAGTCATCTGTCCTACATTTTTAGAATAATTGTTTTTGCAAACCCAGATAATAAAAGCAACACAGGCAATCTCATCAAGTGGTTGGTAAGTTTCCCAGGTTGATTTGTTCTTGTATTTAAAAAATGTTAAGTTCTCATAGCCTTCAACATTTTTAACAGCATTATGAAGTTAGGGAGCTGATTGTTGAATCCAAGGGCCTTTCCTGCATCACCTGACACTAGCGACAACCACTTTCTTTTTTTAAACTCTTTTCTCAGATATTGAGGAAGTGTGGTCTCTAAAGAGGCAATGGGGCCTAGTGACAGACTGTCTATAAGGGATGAAGGGGACTGTGGAGAAACCTTACTTTTTAAATTCAAGTTTCCATGTAACCTGTCATTTATATTATATTAGCCTTTTAATTTTGTATTTATTTATATTTATATCAATATGATCCTAAAGCTGTTAGGCTTAAGATAACTATTCAATGGTAGAAAAAGAGATTTGCAATGTGGAAGTGAACAGTAGTCTATGGACCCTGGGAATTAATTTACTGCTCCATAGGACTGAGTGGCTCTGATAGAAATGGCACGCACACTCTATCAGGAGACCTGGAGTTCAAGCTTCCTATTTACTTGCTCTTTTGACCTGGGTAAGTCACTTAATTTCTCTGGGTCTCATTTTCCTCCAGTTTTAAAATATCACTGACTCTAAACAAAGAATTGACATATAAGAAAATAATAAAAACAACCAAAAAGAATATGTTGGGAAAATCTGCCAGGTAGTAATATGGGTGGTATGTACTTGATATTAATGAGTAAAATTAAAACAAACAAATAAATAAAAAACCTAAACAAACAATGTATTTTAGCAGGAACTTTAGGAGGAAGAAAAAGCTATTGTGGTTTTTATAAAATGAATGAAGCTGGGAGGTGAAAAAAAATCTGTGCTAGGGAAACAATTTGTTACACAGTTGCCTATAAAGCAACCAAGAATAAAGTTTAGTTACATAGATTCAAGAGAATAAAACTTGCCTTTTTGAAGGGGAACTAAACCGTAACAAATGACAACACATTGGGCATTTCAGAGGTTAGGCAGAAAAAGATAACACATTTCACAAAAGAGGAAATCCAAATGGCTCGGTGATACATACAAAGTTCCTCAAGAGCGTCAGTAATCAGGGGAGTGCGAGTTAAAACCACAATGACACAGTATACTACTACACACCCACCAGACTGGCCAAACTGAAAGGGATGAGAGTGTGGCTGGGGGTGTGGAGCAATGGGACCCACACAAGGCGGGTGTGATTATTACACTTTAGAAAACAGTTTGGCGTTATTTATTCAAGTGTATGAAACACATACCCGTATACATACCATTATCTGTTTAATACCATACAGAAACTGAAATAGATGTGATAGAACACACATATGAGGAATGTCTGCAGCAATGTTTGTAACAGTCCCAAACTGGAAACAATCCAGAGATCCATCAAGAATAGAATGGCTAAATAAATTATGGCATATGCTAAATAAATTATGGAACATTGTAGTATACAGCACTCAAAATGAACAAAGTACAGCTATATGAATAACCTGAGCATCATACGGATTAAAAACAATGTTGAACAAAAGCAGTAAATACAACAGGTTACATATTATGTTGTTCTGTTTAATGAAGTTCAAAAGAAAAGGCAAAAACTAAATATATTGTTTAGGGATGGATGCTCACAGTAAAACAACAGAGCAAAGCAAGGAAATGATCATCACAAAAGTTAGAATAATGGTTACTCCTCAAAAAGAGGGAGAGTTGTGTTCAGAAAGGTCAGCAGGGGGACTTTTGGGGTGCTGGCAATGCTCTATTTCTTGACCTGCTTGGTCACATGGAGATTTCTTTTGTAATTACTCATTATACTGAGTAACCGCTTAATACATTTTAATATATATATTTCACAATGAAAATGCTAAAAGTGATTGTAGATGGTATTTATAGAAAGAAATCTTGCCAGATAATTTAGCATATGAAATTTTTGACAGTAAAAACCACTGATGTGGGACAATAAAACACTGATCAATTTCTCAGAACAGCTCACTTTCAAGTGTAGGAGAAAAGAACCCTATATAAATCTCCTTTTGTTATATTTTAACATTGTATACAGATCTTTATTACAAACTGATGAACCAGAGGAGGTACTCTGCTACCTAAAACTTCAGATTTTTTTTTTTTTTTTTTGAAATTTGAATGAACTAGCTGTTTTGTTCTCTGGATTAATAATAAATAAAAGAACCAAAGAGTTGCAGAGCAAGTTGGAAATGTATGAACTTCCTCCTCTCCAGAAGAAAGTTCCAGCTGTTTCCTCCAGTTATCATGTGGGTGGTGAGGTGGGTGAATATTGCCCAGTAAGTTTAGTGCAGCTGTTACTTCAAAAACAGGTGACTGAGGGCTCTCCCGAGTGCCATTCTGTCCCTCAGCCCTAAGGTTCTAAGGTGGAGCCACAGGTCAGACTGAAAAACAACACTGGGCACACACTTTCCTGGCAGCATCCTCTGCTGGGTTGCAGAGCTCTGATGTCTACACTCCTTTTACCCCAAACCCACCGAACTTAAAATCTGAGCTGCTCAGCTTCACAAGATCCCCTGAAGCTGCTGTCCATTTGACTTCTTCAGGTTCCACCAGAAAATTAGTACGACAGGCAAAACCAAACAAGTTGTGTTTTGTAGCCATGTGGGGCCACCACTTGGTGGTCTGATTCTGAGGGCAGGTCATGAAAAGGTAACCGGGGTATCTTAAGCAGGAGAGATAACCTGGCTCTGGGAATTTAGGATCAAGGGCAGTTGGCTGGGCAGGGGCTACTTTGTCTCTTCTTGCTTCTGCCCTTTCCATCACCGTTCTGCCAGCATTTAAATAAAAACGAGCCTTAGATTTACCCAGTTGGAAGTTTCCTCGGTCTACTGTTTGCCTCTGGTGGTGGCAGTAGTTACAGAAACCCCAGGCTTCCCAAATCTTCCTATAACCTTGCTCCTTATCCCCCGAGGTGGAAAGACCTGTAATGTCCATCACTGCCCCTTCCAGAGGAGGGAGCGTGTGCCAGGGTCCCCTCATCACTGCTGCTGCTTTTATCTCCTCCTTACACTATTCGCTAGGTCAGGCTCAAGACAGATTTCTGAGGATTCTGGCCCTTATACTTACACATTTCTTTGCCTAGAGAATCACACTTCTAACTTCTTGCGTTTTTACTTGAATTTACTTTCCAGAATAACGTCTGCGGGAAACGCTACACAACAGTAACATTTTAGAAAGGAAATAATAGCCTTTGAGTCAGACCTGCAACACAGGCTTGAAACATAGCTTCTTGATGACGGTAATGGACACTGAATAACCAATCGAGACCAGTCTCTAAAGCTGCAAACCACGAGCACGAATGACTAGTAAAGCTGAGGCGCTACTTAATTCTCCCCCTGAAAAACTATCAATTATCCGTCCACAATCTCCGCGACGATGGCTCCCTTCCCTCACCGGGCAATTCGCCTCCTTTTTCACCTACGACTCTGGCTCTGACTTCATACTCAAGCAGCACCCTTATTTCCATTTTTTTTTGGGGGGGGATGTATTACAACTCTCATCTTTACAATGCGATGCAGTTTACAAAGCGCTCGCATTTCATCCACTCCCCGGAGCTCCGCGAGTGCTCATTCATTCATTCATGCACCAAACACCCGCTCGGCCCCACCGCACGTTATCCGGCGCTGGGTCTCGCCCCACACCACGGCAAGGGCGGGCGCTCGCTCCCCGGGACAGGTGCAGGGTGGATCGGGCCGGAGGACAATTTCTCGCACAGTACAGCTGTTCGACGGCCCGTGTGGGGCCCAATGCCTCACCTTGGGTGGCGCGCGCCCGAGAACGGCCGCGCGGCCTGGGCCTCCTCCTTGCTCCCAAAGGAGCACTCACCACCTGCCCTGAAGGAAACCACTAAAGAACAAGCCCTATCCGCCGCCCTCGGGTCGAGGGGAAGATCGGGCAGCAGCTTAGGCTCCACTCGGCTCCTCCCCTTCCTCTCTTCAGTTCTGACGCGGCCGTACAGGCGGCGGCGGCGGCGGCGAGTCCTGCGGTCCGAGGCGCACCCACCCGCTCCCCGAGCCCCGACTTCCTCTTCCTTTTGAGTGTCATCAGAGCGCGCCGGAGTCGCCCAGGGCGGGGTGGTTGGAAAGGGAAAAAAGGCCAGCGGAGGAAGCCTCCAAGCGCAAAGAAAAGGGAGGGGGGAGGAGAGCGGTTGCTAGGTGACTTGCGTCATCGGTCTGCGCCGCTTTCCTCCCGCCCCTCTCTCTGGAGTGAGGCGAGAGCCCCGCACAGAGCGAGCGAGACAGCGATCTGAGCTCCGGGTGCTACTGCCACCGCCGCCGAGATCGTGAGAGCCCGGGAGCATCCAAGGGACCCCGCCCCCGTGCACTGGCCGCCGCCGAGACCTCCGCCCTAACCTGGGCCAGCGGGAGCCGCGGCCACCGCTCTTCTCCCCCCCTCACCTTCCCGGCCGGCAGCCGCGGCTGCACACGCCGGAGCCCGAGCCCCAGCCGGAGCCGGCGGCTGGGGGGCAGGGAGGCGGCCACCTCGGGCAGGGACTAGTCAGCCGCTCCGCGGTGAGAGGACGCTGAGGAGGGGCCGGAGCTTCTGTCTGGTCCCGGGGCGTGGGGCGTGGGACCCCCAAGGTATAGGGAGGGGGTCCCAGCCGCAGCGACACATGCGGGAGCCGAGAGCGGGGGCGGCGCCGAGCGGAGCCGGCCGAGTCCCCCACCTCGCCGCCGCCTCGGCCACCCGCCCGGGGCCGTAGCATCTCGCCCCGGAGTGTATGAGCCGGGGCTCCAAGCTCAGCAACCACCCCCGGACGGGGGGGCGGGGACCCCCATGTGAAGCCGCGGCCGGGGCGGCGGGGAGAGCAGGACCGGCGCCGCCGTCCTTTCCTTACCTTCCCCCTCCCCGCAGCCCCCTCGGGGGTCTTCTCCCGTGGCCAGTCGCCGGCCCCCCGGCTCATCCGCAGGGCTCCGAGAGGAGTTCTTAGAGCCCCCTCCCCCGCCCCAACCCCCAGGGCGGCGGGGCCGGGGGGACCCGGGGGGCCGGCCGCTGCCACCGCCCAGAGAAAACTTTATAAAAAACAAAATCCGGAGCCTCGCGAACGTGACTGTCCCGGGAGAAGTGGCCCAGGACGGGCAGAAAACAGCCTGAAGAGACCCAGGAAGAGGAAAAGAGGAGGTAAGCGGGACTGCCGCCGCCTGAGCTTCGGCGGCGCGGAAGAGAGCCGGTGGCCGCCTGGTCGAGCGCCACGAGCCCCGCTGCTTCCTCAGAAACGCGCCAGTCGGAGCCTTCCGCAGCTGGAGCCTCCGTCCGGAGGAGGAAGGGAGCCAGCCCGCTTTCTCAGCGCCACGGCTCCTCTCTACAGTGTGAGTGGCCCCGGGCAAGGGACTGAGGGGTGGGAAGCGGATGGGCGCCGGCACGTCCTCCCCGAGTTCTGCCGGTGTTTTCCCGGAGTGTCGGGAGTGCGGCGAGGGAAGGGGCCGCCTTTATGCCGCACCGCGGCATCGCTAGGTAGTGGGGCGGCTCACCTTGTAGCTCTCTGGCCGTGCAACGTGCGAGCTGCCCGGTCTCTCCGAAGCGCTCTGCTTTCCCCGGAGTGGACACTGGCACCTTTCTGGCCGGTCATTGACAAAAGGACATTGGGGAAGCCGGAGCGTCCGTGCACACAAAGGGCATCTCTGTAGTGCACCTTTTCCTGGTCCACCGGCGTGAGACAGCGCTGTGGGTTCTGTTTCCGGACAGCTCTTACTTGGGCTCCCAAGGGGGAACCTCTTCTCCCTGTGAACCTCTAAAAGTGAAATTCCTTTCTTTCTGCCGCCCCCCCCCACCCCACCCCGTCTTTCATGAAGAGATTTTCATCTCAGTACCTATTGGTACACGAGTTTTTTACCTTCTCATTTGCTGGGTCCACTATCTGTGTGTCAGACCACTGTGACATTTCAGTTACTCAGGATATTCTGAGTTCTTGTGAATCACAACTAATTTGGGGGAGAGCACTTGGTACTTTAACCAGTTTATAAAAGTTGTTAACATTTGTTTCCTTGCCCAAATGCTGCTGCCTTTTTTTTCCTTCCTTCCCTCTCTCTTTTTTTTCTTGGGTAGCATATGTCCTAGATGTTTTTATTTGACAGATTGAGTCGAGGCTTTGCTTCTTTGAGTTGTCTTTACTTCCTTACTGCTCTATGGAATGAAAACTTTTGATACTTAATATTTTAAAGGATGAATTTTTCCTTCCATTATTTTAGAGGTGAAGTCTGTAAAATCTTTGATTTGTATTTTAAGTGTTTTCTTAGAGTGCCAGATTAAGATGCAGGAAAGAAAATGGAGTTAAAAGTATAGGGTGCAGTTTTGTATAACAGAACACAGGCAGTACTAAACTGAGAATTTTGGGCCCTGCAGACAACTATGTGGGTTTGGGGTCTGAAGTCACCGCTGAGAGCTTTGTGGGAGTGAGTGTAAGCCTGTGGCTGTCTACGCTTACTTCTCCATTCAGGAGCGTTATTAAATTTATTTAAAAGTTCCTCAGTGTTTTCATCATGCACTTTTTCTTTTTTGAAGTAATGAGTTCTATAAGTTTGTTCACCCCTGAATTATGTAACAATTCATTTATTTATCCCAAACCTTTCTCTGTAAAGTTCCAGGACACATTTAGAATTTGTGTTTTGAGAAATGTTACAACGAGCTGCAGTTCATTATTTTCTGGTTTTACAGATTTTGATTGTGTCCCTTTATCATTATCTTTCTTGACTCTTTTCGTCTTGGACTAATTTCATCCATCCCTGTGGTCACTTTGCCCTTCTCTGGAATGTCACCTGTTTTGTTTTTCTGTAGATCCCTGTTCTTGTTATGCTTTTATGAGGAAGCTTAAAATTTATCTGTCTGAAATGGATCCTGATGTGAAAATATTGAGTAGTGGATGTAATGTTAGACATGGAATCAAAAACAAATGTCTCTGAATCTGTTATCTTCTATTGTGACCTTGAGGAAGTCATGTATTCCACGTTTTACAGAGATAGGAGGAAGGAAAATCTAATCTTGCATAGGCTGTTTCTTAGGGAGGAAGGGAAGACAGACCAGCAGACTAGTGTGAGTGGAGATTGTACTCCATCAAACATGTTTAATAACTTTAAGGCTTACATTTTTATTGCTTTCATTATACATTGGTTTAAAATCATGGCAACATTTTATTGCATTTTAGGGTATCAAAGAAACAATGAAGTATTTGAGGTACCTGCCATTGAGATGCTTTTAGCTTTTACTTATGGGTGGCAAAGGCAATGAATCAAAATTGCACAAAATTGTAGGAACGGGGCAGTGGACTAGTATTTATCTACTACTATATGTCATGTACTGTGTTTGGTACCTTGTAGATATAAATGTATTTGTACATTTTTCATTAGGGAAATGTTGGTGTTGAACTTAGCAGAACTATTTAATTGGAATGGCTGAACTAAAGCTGAGGAGGTCTCTTTTAGGAAGAAGAGTGTTTAAGACTTTTGGAGTTGGAGAGCGTGAGGGACAAATGTCGTTAGGAAGTTAGCTTGATGGGCATATAGAGGGAAGTTGTTGGTAGGCTTAGGGTCCGTCTGTGTTGGAGATACTTGTTTATGGCTCAGATAAGCAATTGAGAACAATGTTCCTGAGATAGTAGTTGTAGATGATTGAGGAGAAACTACATTTTAGGCCAAGAGGCACTATACTTGGATCAGGATTTTATTTTTCTAGGGAACCAACATTTGTATATCACTATCCTTGAAGAGCTATACAGATGGAGGAATGAAAAAGAAGATGCTTCCAATATTTTAGTAAGGTGCTAGTGGTTTCTCATTAAAAATAATTCAGAAATGAGGCATTGTGTTTTGTTTTGGGCATCACATTTTAGGGTAAACGTTAGATATTGATGCAGTCTCATGACAGTAAAATAGTTAAACTAATTAGTGATATGCTGAAAATGTAGAGCTGGGAGTCCTTCTTAAAGTACTAAGGTTTCTCAAGAGTGCTGAGGGAGAATAAAAAGTGGGAAAATGGGTATTTTTACTTGGGGGTGAAGTGTCTGTTAAAGGCATCAAAGATGCAGTAACAACAGAGAATGGATGGGATTGTCCCCAAAATAGATGTTTTAAAAGTCGATAAAAGTTGAAGCTGAAAAGCGAGGAACAGCCCTTAGACCTGGCAGTCAGTTCAGTCGTAGGGAGTATGATTCTGTGGTGATGAAACAGCTATCTAACAAACTCACGGAGTACATAGAATGCATAACCTCCCTCGAGAGGGTAGATAGGCTGTTACTGTTAGGTATTGTCTACACAGAAAGGACAGATTTCTTTCACCATATTCATGTTTTTAAAGTTTGCCTAGCACTATCACCCTAAGTTTGGTGCTTAACATGACGCAGTGGGGCTAAAAATAGCTGACAGGGAAGGCTGCTTCCCCTCCTCGCAGTCGGTGTGTGTCTTTGTGTCCCGTACAATGGAGGGGATATCCCTGTGTTGGCACAGCAGTGCTGAAAATTTAAAAAAAAAAACAAAAAAAAACTCTTTTTATTAAAAAACAAACATAAAACAACTTGACACTTAAAATGTACACATCTTTGAAGCCTGAGGCATTGGAAGACTTGTCTTTGTGTATGTGTGTGTGTGTGTGTGTGTATGTGTGTGTGTGTTTGTGCGCGTGCATACATTTGTCTGGTGAGACCTGCAGCTAGTGTGGCTAGCATTTAGTGTCAGCTCGAGCAAGGATTAAGGATTGTGAGGTAGGGAATATATAAATAACCATACTTTTGTGTTCCTTAGTTCAAATTCTCCACCTTCCTAGTATCTTTGGCTTCTTCTTAAGAGTGATCATTCAAATGGCAGAACCCTTTGGGGAAGAGATATTTAGACAGCGATCAAGATGTAAGGTAATTCCAGGATGAGGGCACAGGGACAGGAGTATATACTATGTGGGTGTTTGCTCTCTTCATCCCTATTTTCTATATTTTTTATGCAATGAAACCATCTTTTGATGAACTTGAAGGGCAGCCTTTTTGGGTTAACATGATTTAGTAGTAAAGGCAGTAGGAAAGGTGGGACTCTGGTAGTAGGGAGTGGTAAACCTCATGTGCTTTTACCTTGGCAACTTTGGGATTGATGTAGGATGATTTAAGGGCCTTGAGGATGTGCAGTTGTGTGTTTTGACACCAGATGACTGCAAAGCCCACATCATTTCAATTCATGTACTTTGGAGATGGTTCTTGGCAAAAATCTTGTGTTGCCTCTGATATATCATTGTGTAGGGGAGGGGTTGGCAACCTTTCTTTTTTTAAGGGTCAGTTAGTAAATGTTTTAGGTTTTGTGGACCACACGGCCTCTTGTTGCAGTGATTCAGTTCTGCTCTTGTAGTGTGAAAGCAGCCATAGACAGTAAGTGAATGACTCTGACTGTGTTGCAATAAAA
Organism: Lyroderma lyra; assembly: GCA_004026885.1. Taxonomy (NCBI): domain Eukaryota; kingdom Metazoa; phylum Chordata; class Mammalia; order Chiroptera; family Megadermatidae; genus Lyroderma; species Lyroderma lyra. Next base: position 64,959 of record PVJL010003781.1, read on the forward strand.
CCCTATACACAAAAAGAGAAGGTAGGTTGGGGTTAGTGTGTCATTTGTGGACCCCTGGTGTATACAACTCCCAAGTCTACCAGCAGTACAGTATGCGATTCATCGATTACACAGCTAGGACTGGTGATTTTAGGTGGTTTCTGTTTTCTAAATGAGAGGTCTTCTTGGGGGGCTGTCTTATGTGATTCTGCATAAAGCATAGAGTCTACTGTTTATGGTAGTGATGAAAACTATGGGGTGAAGGGCAGTGGCAGGGCTATCTGTAAAGGGATGCAGCAAAAAGTGGGATTATACTTGGGCTTCTTACTCATAGATACCATCGTAATTGGCCTTTAGTGATACACTGGCTACGTAAATGGCCAAAAGTATCTTTGAAGGAACATATGGATATAATTTTGAAAGGTTCTGAAAATAAATTGTAAAGCATTTAGTTTAGATGTAAAATTAGAAGAGTTTATGGTTGGTTTGCATCAGGTGAAAGTATTAGCCAAATTATAAGAACATTGAGGTTTGATATTTCCATGTCTTCAACTCTAAGAATCTTCATCGATTTCTTGTAGTAACCAATTCAGTGTGTAGAATTATTAACTCCACAGTCTTTGTTTTGTTAATTTCAGGTATTATACCTTAACAAATCACTTAAATAATTTAAATGTATACTTTAAAAAGCTTTGCTATATCCTTAAGGTTAATTGTAGCCTGGGCTAATTTCTTAGGTGAATCTGTCTCAAATATGTTGTTTGGAAATGATAATTCACCCTATGCAGTTTTACATTGTAGTTAAACTCAAAACATTTGTTTTGTGTATCAGTAAAAACCTGCATTGGATGATGGTATATTTTTGCCTTGGTTTCATAAATCTTATTTATCTTAGGATACTCCTGTTACGGCAGGAGGTGGAGGTTACTCTTCCAATGGTGGCCACTTTTTAGTTAGTTTCAAACCAGCTTTTACTTTATGTATTATAGTATTTCTACACATGTAATTGGTACTTGAATTCCTTTTCCTTTAAAAAAGGAGTTTATATATATTATATATATGTACATATATAATATATATAAAATAAATATATCTAATAAAATCTTTTAGTTCATATATATATATATATATATATATATATATATATATATATATAGTTTTAGTATATCTTTTAGAGGGTTGCTGTAAAGTTGCTTTCCTGTTCATTAGGAAGGATTCTGATTCTTTTAAAGATCTTTCTTTTGTTTTTTTGCCTTTTCAAGTAGTTTTATTATTCTCTCAAGCTTAAGGATGGGTGACAATTTAAAAGGAAAAAAAAGATGTTCATCTCATATCTGTAAACATTTCAAATAGAAATATTCTATATTGGTGACACTTTCAGCGGACCAGGGAAAAGGGTGATGTGTTAGGTTTTTTTGCTTTTGTTTTTGTTTGTTTGTTTGTTTTTTTGGTAAGTATAACTGAGTTGTCATTACAGACAAATGAATAAAGTTGCTTTTAAATTGTGAACTCTTGCTGTTAAACCTTTCTTTTTTTCTTTTAAACCTTTCTACTTTAGACTTTTTTCTACTAAATATAAAACCAGTTATCTTAGCCTTAACGTGCTTTTAGATTTTTGCTTTCTCATGATAACTCATTGAAACTTTCTCATGAAACCTCTCACAGTATTTTTGGAGTATATTTTCTAAATGTATATGACATTTCCTGAACATCATATATTTTCTGATTATTACACTTTTACACTCAAGTATATTTAAATTTTCTTGTATTCCATCTTCAGAATTGTGAAATATTTGAGGGTACATCTGGCATTGATCTGGATATTGAATGACAAATAATATACAACAATTTTTCTAAAAAGTTCATTTAAAAATGTTGAGTAACACTTGATTTTTCTAAAAAAGCAAGCTAATACAACAGAATCTAAGAGCTTGTATTTGTGTTGTAGCTACAGTGTAGCTGAAAGAGCATTATAATGCCCAAGAGACCCGCTTGATATTTTACTTTTGCTCTTTCCCCATCACCTAAGGGATAGCTTGTGGATCGGTCAGATATTGTGCCACCTTGCTATGCTGTATCTCTTCTGCCCTTTCTTTCCACTTGCAAGGTAGCTACTGGAAATCTGGGTGGCTTTAGGAGGGAGGTGGCGTGTTGTGAATGTGTCTGTGTGTACATACACCTGTATTGTGCTAGGTGCTCCTTTCTGCATGACTGCTCTGGAATTTAGGAAATATCAAATTGCATAGTGCAAACTATTTTTGATGTTACTTAGCCTTTCCTTGGAGAGGTTCACCATTGGATAAGATACTGTGTTTTCTTTTGGCTTTTTTCATGCCATGGTGTCTTGAATGAACCCATCAATATACAGATGGTCCCTGACTTACAGTGGTTGGACTTAAACTTTTTGACGGTGGGGCAAAAGTGATATGCATTCAATAGTAACCATACTTTGAATTTTTATCTTTTTCTGGGCCAGCAAAAATGCAGTTTTCTCTCGTGGTGCTGGACAGAGGCAGTAGGATGTTTTTGCCCCACTATAGGCTAATGTGAGTATTCTGAGCATGTTTAAAGTAGGCTAGGGTAAGCTGTGATGTTCGGTAGGTTAGGTATAGTAAATGCATTATAAATGTAGAATGGTTTTATTGGGACACAATGCCACCACAAGTCAAGGTGCATCTGTATGTTAGTGCCAAATGTGAAGTCTCAAGGCAAATTGCTGGTTTGTTTTTGGAAGAGTATATACTAGGGCTGTCCGGAAAAAATTCACCCATAAATGCCTCTATTTTTCATATTACATGGTTTGATACTTTCTGGACAGCCCTCCTATATCTTACCAGATTTTTAGGATGGTATATTTTTAGGAGTAATAAATAATAGACCATTGCCTGACATCCCCTAGGTCTAAGAAGGAGTTGCTTCACTAATAATAGTAACTTAAACTATCTAATGGTTGAAAATATTATGCATACCTAGAGCGAGCAACATGCTGCCAATTCATTTTTCATTTACCTAATAAAATATAGTCATACTATGGAGGCAGAAGTCTCATTTGTTAGGCAGTTCGTTTCTTAGCTATGCAGCCTCGGACAAGGTATTTATCCTTCTAATAATGGCTTTTTCACCTATTGATGGGAAAAATCATGACCTTCACAGGGTTGTTGTTAGGATTAAATGAGATGATCTAAAACATGCAAAGCTCTTAGTCCAGTGCCTGGCCAATAGTAATGTTACCCATCACTGTTAACTTATTAAGTTAAAGATCTTTTCAAGTGTGAGCCAAACAGAAAGTTATAGTCAGAGTTTACATTGCCCAATATTGAAATTCAGCCCTTGAGTTTGACAAATAATACTAACGTAATCCTGCAGTGTTTTCAAAAGCATCTGAACCATGCATGGTTCATTAACATTTTAAATTTAAAAATATTTAAAAATTAAAGAAATGGCAGAATTGCTGTGCTTATTATTATTTATAGAAAAGAAAGACTCATTTGACCATAACTGGAATTCAGATCCATCTCTAAAGATCTCAGTAGTGCTTAGATAAGAAAGGACTCTTTTTAAAATAATTTGTTGATTACCTCTAAAAGTGACTGTGGTTTAAAATGTCCATTTAGAAATAACAGTAGACTCCACTAACTAGTTGCTTGAGATTTTGCTGGTTGCTTAAGAGTGCCAGTTGCTTGAGTTCCGGTTAATCGAGAGTATGTTTACATTTGTCTGACATCTTCCAACCTCCATGGGTGCTGGTTAATTGAGAGTCTACTGTATCAGGATGTAATTCACTTATCAAGTCTTTTAACTGTCCATCTCTTTAACTGTTGGGAATGAAAAGCTTTAAAAAAAATCATGAAGAAGTTTAGTAAATTTTATCTGTATTACATCTCAAATTAAGATAGAAGGAATTTTATTTAGGTGATTCTATTTTAATTAAATTTTAGTTTTTCCCTTTCCTAAAATGACTAGAGAGTGTCAGTTGTACGCATGTTTGATATTCTTTTTTCACGCCTCATATTCATTAAATACAATATCAGTTTCAGAAATAACTTTTCCTTTAAGCTTGGTGTAAATCAGTGTTCTATTGGTCAATACACGAAGTAAATGCTTCTGGGTCGTTTTTGTATTTGGAAAGTATTTCTTTTTTGAGAACAATTTGGCTATGCCTTCATAGTCTGTTTAGTTAACAGAACTGTATTTTTAAGGTAAGTGTATGAAAAAAATCCAAAGGCAGAAAAGAAAGGTTGAGATATATTTCTTAGCACTGATTTCCTTGCCAGCTTTTGTCCTCACTCCCTCACTTCTTTTGAAGCACGTTTACTTTACATTTTGGTGTAAATGCAGATATTATATTGGTTTAAATGGTTAAGTAGTTAATTTAATGAATATTCTAGGTTGTTTTTTTTTTAAAGTCAGTCTTTTATGTATTTTTCTTTGTTGGTAGCAATTGGAGTTATGCTTCTGGAGTTATACTTCTTTCTATGTCAGAGATCTTCAAAAAGGGATTTTATTTCATAATTATGAGTAGGTTACTGGAGAGTGGGAGGAGTCTAGTATCTCTATAGAGCTTAGTTTCTTCTTCTTTATTACACATGTAATACCAGAAGGTCAGTTAGGTAAATGTGTCAGCCACCAGTTTTCTTTTGCATGACTGGTAGTTCTAAATGAACTACTGTGTGAACTGATAATGGAAACTTTGGGATGCTGGTGTGATGTGTGCCGGACCTTTTTATATTGCGTATTACACGGGTAGAACTTCTTCATTAGAGAAACATTTAAATTTTAGCCTACTAGAAATTGAGGGCAGGAAACACATCATTTCAGATTTTTCTGTAAAGCCCATTTAGTAGGGGAAGAGAGATGGGATGTACAGAGGAGGGAAAGACAGAGCAAAGGAGGGAGAGAAGAGGCAGAAAGCAGGGAGAGTGGCTCCGGAAGTTTTGAGGTCAGTCTTAGTCAGAGGTCACACCCTGTTATTTCTTTGGGTTGTGGACTTGGGGTGTTACCACTTGTTATCTACCACCCTTTGAAATGTTGATTAGATGGTTGACTTTAGTTTCTAGGTTTTCAACATCTGTATTCAAAACATTGAAGTTTTAATCTGTATGGAATAGCCACTGTATCCCAGAGTGGGAAAATTCCATAGCACCTGCTAGGAGAAGGGATCAACAAAGGGTTTTTGACTACATTGGTGTTTCTTTCTTGCTTTCTTTTTTTTTTTTTTTTTTTTTTTTTTTTTTTTTTTTTTTTTTTTTTTTTTTTTTTTTTTTTTTTTTTTTTTTTTTTTTTTTTTTTTTTTTTTTTTTTCATTTTTCATCATTGGCCACATTTCCCTAGCTTTCCCTAACAGGGATGCTTGTAATTCCGTGTATGTGACATAGTTGTTGAGAGGAAAGCTTTGGGTCTAGCTGTATTGCTTTGTGACCTTGGGCAAGTTATTTATTCTATGTGTATTTCCTGTAAAACTGAGATGATAATAATAGTACCTACCTCTCTTACAGGGTAGTTAAGAAGATTGAATGAGATAATGGATCACAGAGTCTGGCTGAGAGTTAGTACTCAATAAATGTTAGCTGTTGCAATAATAATAAATATTACAATAGTGTAAATTATTGTTATTTCTGTGAGGTTGCTGGGTTTTTTCTTTTTTAAATGCGAAAGGTATTTGTGATCTTTGCTTTTGAATATGTCACTAGAGTACTGCCTTTATTCAGCAGCAAATATTCACTGAATACCTGCTGTGCCAGGCAGTGATCTAACTGAACAAAACATAAAAGCCCTGCCCTCCTGAAACTTACAGTCTGGTTGTGGGAGACAAAAATACACAAAGCGAAATAGGTGACTCATCATTCATATTATGAAATCTGGTATTTGTATGTCTAAGCCTTCATTAACCATTCCTGCCAGTCTTTACCTTTAGATCTTCTTTTAAATTTGTTCCTCTTGCTGCACTTGAGAATGTGTGGTGGCAGGAGCATCCTAAAAGCATGGAACCAGTTTCATTGTCTCCAGCTACAGCTCAATCTTAATTTTAAGGTAGTCTTATACTCCTCATCATTTTCTTGACTTACTACTTAAATTGGTGATCACAAAGTTTTCTTTTCAACCCCCGGACTCCTGGTTCACATTGCTTACAAAGTGTTGTTTCTCCCTGGCTGACCATCTTTTGCTCATTCATCTCCTTTCTTCAGAGAAAGGGACACTAGAAACCTCTTTTAAGAAGTATTCCCTGACTAACTGTATACTTTCCCATCACCTATTTTCTATTTTGCACTTTCTATGTATTGTTAAATGAGGTATTTAACTTACTCTTTTATTATTAGTTTTTACATCTTTTTTCCTGTCCCTTCAATTAAATTGTAAAACTTTTTAGGTCAGGGACCACTTTTCTATTCCAAGCCTTAGCTTCCTCCCTTGAAAAAAAGATAATACCTCCCTCGCATAGAGATGCTGTGGTATTTCTGAGAGAGAATGTGTGAAAAAAGTCCTGAGCCAAATTCTTAATAAACGGTAGTTTTCTTTCTTTGAACCACTCTAGTTCCTAAAGTGGATACTGGGCATACACAGTCATTGCTTAAAAAATACTTTTTATTTTATCCTGAAATGAGTTTGGGAGCCTTATATTTACACTGTGTGGATAATTTTAGTTTTTATTTCCAGATAAGATTCAAAATACTACTTTACAAAGACCAGATGACAAAGGCTGAGGCATTATAAGGTACAGCAAGCATAACAATGATTAGGAACAGGTCAAACCACCACAGTGTGTGTTCAGATACAGACTCCTGTACTTATTGGTTATGTGACTTTGGGTAGTTAACTCTCTTGACCTCAGTTTCTTTATTTGTAAGATGGGAAAAACAACAACTGCCTCATGGACACTATGTTGTTAAATTAAATGAGACAGTAAATGATAAGCACATAACAATGTCTGGCACATGATAATGGCCCCAGGGAACATTTGGAAGTATCTGGAGATGTTTTTGATGGTCACAACTTGGGGGAGGTATGCAAGGTGGGGGCTACTAGTATCCAATGGGTAGAGTCCAGGTATAAACAAGACATCGGACAGCACCATACAACAAAAGATTATCCGTTCCAAAATGTCAGTAGTGCCAAGGTTAGGAAACCCTGCTTTCTGTTTCTTATTTAGATATATTCTTTGTGTAAGGAAACTAGGAAAGGTTTCCAGGTGGATTTTCCTAATTTGATTTTGTACAGTAGCAAACTATTCATGTAAAAGTATATCAAGAGTAGGGGGTTAAAGAGATATGAGTGCCTTATGTGTAAATATTCATAAAGTCAACTATACACTAATGGAAAAAATAACTATCAAGGTTAATGGAATGATCTACTGGGAGAAACCTTGGATTATGTCTGATTTGCCTCATTCCTTTCATGTTTTATTACTCACTAAGTCCAGGGCTCTTTAATTTAGGACTTCTTTCTGTCTCTCTTTTTTTCCTTCTCTTTGTAAAACTGAACACTTACCATTCCCTGTTCATTTCAGGAGCTTCTAAATTGATTTCTTTGCTACTGTCCTTCTTATCCCTACCTGAATTGACACTTTGCTTAAATTAAGGGAAAGCCTTTCTTATCCAAATTTAATATATCATTCAAACCTCCCTGCACTATCTTTTTATTTCCTGGAAAGAATTAAGTGCTAATGACTTAAGGCTGGAATTGGAATGAACTAACATTTCTCCAATGCATAGTATTAGTTGGGTACCATCTTTGGGAGAATTGGGAAAATAGACAATCACATCATTTTCTGTATTTTATAGTTCAGATGACTTCTTTCACTTGTATCTAAATAGTGAATGTATGTCCTATATAGCAGGTATATATTTTAATGCATATTTGTGTCTGTATATTCATGTATAAACCTTCATGTATATTTGTCTCTGCACCTTGCTGTTTCCTCTGCCTGCAGTATTTTTTCCTTTCATTTGTGAAACATTTATCTCTTAAGACTCTACTTAAATATCATCTTCTCTAGGAAACCTGCCCTGATTAATATAAGTAGTTAGTTGTTTTTTCTTCTGGTTACTCATAGTATCTGAGGGGCTTTTATATTTTATAGTACTTAATATATAGGTATTTAAAAATTTCTCTTGCATTGGTCTGTCAGTTCTTTGAGGACAAAGGTTATGTCTTATTCATCTTTTCAGTTAATATCTTATACCTCCAAGTGCTTAAGATTTCCTGCTACATAGTAGGCATATACAGTAGACTCTTTGTTAACCAGAACTCAACTGACACTCTCAAGCAACCAGCTGCTTGAGTTCCAGTTAATGGAGAGTTTGCTGCACTAAGATTATATTAATAGTATTATTTACATGCCCAGTTGATAGAAGAGATAAATTCTTAGATATTATGAAGTTTTTTAACCTATTAAATTTTGAGGGTAGCATGACCTTATCCTGCTGACTTGTGAAATTGAATTGTATTACTTGTAATGATGTAAACTATTAGAAATTGTTTTAATGATAGAGCAAAGATTAGCAGCCTTTGAGCGAAATATATAAATCATATTTCCTCAAATCTAAGAAGTCATCTGAATTAGTTTTCCATTATCGCACTGCAAATTCCCACAATTATAGCAGCTTACTGCACAGTTTCTGTTGGCCAGGAGTCGGGGCTTGGTTTAGATGGGTCCTGTCCTCAGGCAGGGTTTTATGAGGCTGTAGTCAAGGTGTCAGCTGATCTCATTTGAAGCTCTGGATCCTCTTGCAGGCTCACTGGTAGCTTGCAGAGCTCAGTTACTTGTGTTTGTAGGAATGGTGTTCTTGCCATGTCGCACTCTCTATGGGCAGTTCAACATGGTTATTTGCACTTCAGGAACAGTAGGAGAATCTCCCTTGGAATTTCTCTGCCTTCTTGTAGGAACTGATCTCTTTAGGTGAGGCCTACCCACAATAATGTCCCTAATTTAAAGTAAACTGATTTGGGATTTTAATTATATCTGTAAAATATTCATTTTTTTTATTAGGTCTTCAGTGTGGGGGCAAAAGTGATTCTCCTTGAAGCTTTCTCAACACAGTTCTTAGATGTTCTAGACCTCTACTTTCTTTACCTAGATATTTTTTTCCAGAATACACAAGAGTTGGCTCTCCTAACCTGTATATGTGCTTGCATAGTTTCCTCATCCACTTTTCTGCTCATAGCATAGTCCTTGTAGGGCCATAAACAGAAGTGTTAATTTTCAACTGGAAATTCCAAGCTAAAAATTTTCACATTATTACTATCTGAGGCTTTTCACCTGTTGCTTAAGATAGTCACAACCCCCAAGACAGTCTCAAAATATACTCGTCTCAGGTTTTCTTTTAAGATTCATAGTGCAGTTTGAATTTTAGGAAACATAAAGGATTTCCCTCCTCGTCACTCCTTATGGTTATTGCTTGTTTCATATTGCTTGGTGTGTTCAGTGTTTTCTAGTGCAGGAAACATTCCGGGAAAAGTCTTACTTTCTGGAGCACAAGAAATAGGTAACTGTAGGAAGACTTGAGTGAATTTCTCAAAAAGCTCATTTAGCTGCTCTCTAACCCAACATTTTCCAACAGACATACAGTGCAAGCCAGATATCTAAATTTAAGTGACCTAATAGCTATATTAAAAATACTAAAATGAAACATAATAGTTTTAATAGTACATTTTAATACCCCAAAATATTATAACCCAAAATATTATTTCACCATGTAATCAATATGGAAACTTATTGATGAGATAGTTTAGATTCTTATTTTAATACTAACTTTGAAACCTGATGTATATTTTACACTTAACAGCACATCTCAGTGTGGACTTAGCCATATTTCAAGTGCTCACCAGCACTAGTGGCTACCATAATGGACAGTGCCGATGGAGATCATGAACATTTTTTTCTATTAGAGACAATTGTATGTGAACTCCACAGAAATTATCTTTAATAGTATTTGACTCTCTAATAGGTTAGAGCTTAGTGTTTCAGAATGGTTTTTATGGTTGAGATACAAAGTTTTTTGTTTGTAAAGGTAAATACATTTTTATACATTTCCCTCATTATCTAAGTAATGTCATTGTTGAAAATTGGAAAAGTTGGGGTAAGAGACTACAAATGAACCACAATCCATTGATAGCAAATATTAACTTTTGTTGAAATCCCTCTTAGTAAATGTTTCATTTTCAGTCAAAGAGAAAATAGATTTTTTTGGTCTTAATTCTTCTGTATCTAGATATTTATTAAGTATCGTTGACAGTCCTTTTGCTTCTTTGCATAAATGTATTCCTTCTTCTTTCCAGGCTGTACCCTATTACAGAGTTTCTGTGAGTGGTTCTCTGTGGAGCACAGTAGTCTGAATGATGCTCCCTGGGTTGGTGTTAACAATAGAACCCCTAATGGCTTTTATGTACTCACTGCTAAACCAATATAGTTGCTTTCTATTTTTCCTGCCTGCAATGTTTTACGCACACCTCCAGCTTTCTTAGCTATTGAGATGTAATTTACATATCAGAGAATTTACCCTTTTGAAGTATAAAATTTAGTGAGTTTTAGTATATTTATGAAGTTTCACAATCTAATTCTATAGTACAGGTCCTGCAGAAATAATGCTGGACCCTGTACACGCATGTCTTGCACAAGATGGACAGCAATTTGACCATTTCACCTAAAATGCCACCTAAATTGTGCTTGAGTGTGATATTATTATGTTGCAGAATTGCATGCTTGTGATTTTGTAACAATAGATTTGGTATAGATGACCTCATAAAAAAGGGATGTTATTTGTACCAGACCCTGTATTTGCATCACCCTGAAAAGAAATCCCAAGTCCCTTCCTTCCACTTTCCCAGCAACCACCAATCTACCTTCTGTCTTTATGGATTTGCCTCTTTTAGACATTTCATGCAACATGTGGCCTTTTGTGCTTGGCTTATTTCACTTAGCATAAAGTTTTCAAGGTTCTTTCATGTTGTAGCGTGTACCAGTACTACATTCTTTTTTATGGCCAAATAGTACTCCATTGTATAGAGATACCACTTTTTATCTGTTCATCAGTTGTTGGACATTTGGGTTGTTTCCAATATTTGGCTAGTATGAATAATCCCCCAGCTTTTGAGATCATCTTTATTCTCTAAGAACATTACTTTATTCACATCATCCCTCATTCTTGTTCAGATTTTCAGGGGCTCTCTCTATTGCTTATACAACAGTAGAAAATACTCAGTTTGTCTTAAAGGTCTTACAAAATGTGACCTCAAGCTACTTTTCTTTTTCACAGTGTTGCTCCTTACTGTTTTTAAAATATGTACTATATATGAGTGATAAATTATGTGGACAGTATACATAATGTTGTCAGTTGAATTCATTTTAAAATGACCTAAATTTTTAAGAATGAAGATCTACATTGACAAACAAGGGAAGGAATCAGTGAATGAATGTATGTGTATACAAGGGCTGTCCGGAAAGTATTCAGCCATGTAATGTGAAAAATAGAGGCATTAATGGCTGAATGTTTTTCAGACAGCCCTCATACATATTATATACTACATGTATGTATGTGTTCTGGAGACTTAGAAAGGCAGGCATTTGAACAGAATAAAGAGAAACGTAGAATGAAAGAATTTTTTTCTTTTTTTTGGATTTGTTCATTATACCCAATAGCGACCTATTCATTTTTGTATAATGTGAAAAAACACCTCATTTGAATCAGTCTTTGATACATGAAACTCATTCAAATCATTCACTTTCTGATTCACTCTGTTGGCAGTTTGTTTTTTGGGGGCCACAGCTTTTTTCCCTTTATCAAGACAGAGTCAATCTTTTTTTCCTTTTGACATGACTGCAATGGTAAAAATTAAATATTTTAATATACACAATTTAAATATTTGTATTTTAATTTTATATATTAAGTGTGAGAAATGGTTTGCAAACTCATCCTAGAAAAAGTGCTACATACCTTATTGCTGAATATCACTGTGGTCACCTTTGAAGTACTCCCCTTGGGAGACTATGGACCAATGCCTGTGCCTAGTCCACCCTTCAAAGCAATTTTGGAAGTCTTTTTCTGGAATGGCCATCAGAGCTGTCTTCGTATTACCCTGGATGTCCTGAATGTCATCAGAATGTTTTTCTTTCAATATTTTATTTTCAGGTAAAGGAAAAGGTCATTGGGGTGAGTTTAGGTGAGTAGGGAAGGTGTTCCAATATAGTTATTTGTGTTCTGGCTAAAAACTCCCTCACAGACAGTGTCATGTGAGCTGGTACATTGTTGTGATGCAAGAGCCATTAGTTGTTGGTGAAATGTTCAGGTTGTTTTAGTCTAATTTTTTCATGCAGCCTTTTCAGCATTTCCAAGTAGTAAACTTGGTTGATTGTTCGTCCAGTTGGTACAGATTCATAAAGAATAATCTCTCTGATATCTAAAAAGATTAGCAACGTTGTTGTGACTCTTGATTTGAACTGATAGAACTTTTTTGGTTGTGGAGAATTGGCTGACTTTCATTGTGCATTATGACACATTGTTTCAGGGTCATATTGGTACACCTATGTTTCATCACCAGTGATAACACATTCCAAAGCATCATCTTCCCTCTCCAAAAGGTCTTGGCAAACTTCAGCTCTCCTTTGCTTTTGTTCATCATTGAGCTCCTTTGGGAGCATTTTTGCACACACCTTTTTTCATGCCAAGATTTTCAGTTAAGATTTTCCTGTTTTCTCTGTCAATATTTACTTGGTCTGCTATGCTTCTCAGAGTTGGCCGATGATTTGACACACAATTCAATGAATTTTTGCAATGCTCTTGTCAGTTTTGCTCATTACTGGCCACCCTGACCTCTTTTCTTCGGTGATTCTTTCTCTCCCCTCAGAAAAACATTTAATCCATTTGTACACTGCCATTTTCTTCATGGCATTATCCTCATAAACTTGGACTAACATGTTCCTGATTTCACTTCCATTCTTGTCAAGTTTAACAAGATATTTAATATTTGTTCTTTGCTCTAATTCAAGCTCCGACATTCTCGCAACTGCATGCAAAAACACACAATGAATGCCACTTAACAAGACCTTGCCACACATCCACATGAATATAGTTGTGAGACACAGATATACCAAGCTTATGAAACCTTATTGAGTCATTTGTACAGTGCTGCCAATGTAAGCACATGGTGGCAAGATCACGAACTTAATTTTCAGACCTTGTACGAGGGCTGTCTGGCAAAAATCTAGATATATTACCACAATATCTTTATGTGTGCGCACACATGTGTGCGCGCACACACACACACACAATGTGGTATTATTATCAGTGGTATTATTTTCCATTTTACAGAAAAGCATAATATACAGACTTTTTAATTCATTTTTTTCCTTTGGTTGCTCATACTATGGAATCTAAGAATCTATTGCTATGATCATGGCGATCCAGGATTATGAAGATTTATTCCTATGTTTTTGTATAAGAGTTTTGTGATTTTAGTTCTCATACATAGATCGTTGATCCATTTTGAGTTAACTTTTGTATACAGTGTGAGGCAGGGTTCATCCTCATTCCTTTGTATATGGAAATCCAGTTGTCGCAGCTCTATTTGTCAAAGAACTATTCTTTCTGCATTGAATGTACCAAAAATAATTTTCTTTTAATATCTGCATCCAAATGGGAAAAACTACTTGATGACTTTTTAGTAGACTTTAGACTTTGAAGCAAAAGCTTATCAAATTTCAAAACTGTACTATTCAAATTAAGCAGATTCACTAATTCTTGTGTCAACTCAGTGTTTTTAACATCAAATTCCAAAGGATATTAATGCATAAGTTGAAAAACAACTCTAAATTTTGTCAACAAAGGTTCTTCAACTATTTCTAGTCATTTTTGCAGCCATTTGGCAAAGCACTTGTTCTTTGTAACTAGAATCTTCTGTATATTGATTCATTTTAGGGAAAAGTGTAAAATTTTTATTATTGATTGATATTATGAAAACTTTCAGTTTCAATATAAATTTCCATACCTGTGTTGCTAGGTCATAAAAAAACTTTCTTTCTTTGATACTTCAGAGTAAGCTTGTTTCTGTGTAGTGAGATACCACTGAGAAACATAAGGAATAGTGCCATTTTGTCTGATTATTGAATATTGAAAAGCAATTCTTTCTTAAATCAGAGTTAACAATACAGTAAATCTTGTGAAATTCTTCCACTGCTTAACCAATGAGCAAAATACACAGATTATTAAATGTACTATCTTTTGGTTTTTTCCAACAGTTTCATAAAGTGTCTAGGATTCATATAATTTGCTGTACATACTTAATTTAAACAACTTAATTAATGACTTTTTTTATAGTTGGCTTAGAAAACTGAGCACAAATATTTTCAAGGTATATCATAGAGTAGAGCAAAACAATAAGAGAAACATTAGTTTCGTTTTTAAAATTCCACTAAGTATGGATTTTTGACCTAACATAGATGGAGAGTTCTGTTGTGATTTATAAAAAAAGAATTTTTTAAATATATAGCTGAAATTCTTTTACAGATGTAAAAGGTAAAAAATATTTATGTTGTGATTTTAATTTTTTTAAGCTTTCTCCTTAAATTTGGAAGTTCTTTCAAACGAAATGTATCTAAAGTTTTAATTTGCTAATGTCTCTTGTATCACATCATCTAAAGCTAAAAGAAAGTTGTAACTTCTCAGATTTTGAATTTGTTGATTTTTGACATTGTTAGAAATGTCTTTCATATGATAGGCAATTGCTTGGTGGCTTAATTGAAGATCTTCCACTTTTTGTAAATATCCTTCTTACGGAGTTTACTGTACATTTGTTGAAAATGTCTCTAATCTTGCCCATGTTTTTATTTGAAAAAAATTTTTTATTTAAGAAACAGCTTTTTATTTTGCTCAGCCACAACTAATTGTAATTGTTATTCATAGTAAAATTTGTGGAATACCTTCTTCCAGTCTCACTTCGTTGCTCTGCTGGTAGTACTACTCCTGTATCTCCACTTGATTCTGTGTGGGTAGAATGTCTTCATTTTAATTTAAAAATTGGGTCCACCCCCATCTCCCTCTTCCTCTGTCCATTTGTTTTTAAAGTTAAAGAAAATAATGTACTTATATCCAAAATATTAAAATTACAAAATAAAAATTAATGTGAAAAAGTATCTCCACTTAGTTACCAATTATGATTTACACAGGCACCACTGCAACTTGTGTTATTTTCAAAACAAAATTAAGTAAATGAATTACCTAATTATTGCATCGGTGTGTAGAAAAAATTGTTTTAGCTGAATATTAATTGCTATTGAGTAGATCACTTTTATTTATGTATAATATTATAAGTGATTCACTATAGTCCTATATAATATACAGTGCAGTGGTTACAATGAAATGTAGTACTACCCAAACAATAAAATTATCTTTAGTAGAAGGACATATCACACTACTTCAGCTTTTAAATTTAGATAAAGTTAATTATAGTTAAATAAAAATTCAGTTCCCTATTAACATTAGTCACATGTAGCTAATTACTAAGTATTAGAAATTAAACCTTGGATGATTTGTTGTATACTATCCTTCTAGGTCTGGAAATTTAAACTTTAAGAGTTGGTTATATGCTTCCTTAAAGTATTTTGATGACTTGAAACTAAGGATTAAAGTTTTTTTTGATCATGCTAATGGCACAGGAACTATACCAAGAGAACCCTGGAAAAAGCTGCATAGAATTACTTGCATTTTCTTTGTGACAAGTCTAATAGTCATGAAGCATTAAAAAGAAAACATTTCTAACATTTTTATGGATAAAAGGATATTTAGTAATCACAAAACATTTCAACACACATTTTATTTGAGATCATAGTTCAACCCCCTCTTAGAATATTTTGAGAGTGGAAAAATGTCTATATTCTAAAAACTTTCAACATTTTCATGAAAGATCAAAAAATGGAGGGGAGTAATTTTGTTTAAATGCTCTCTTGGAAATAAAACATTTATACTGTTTCATCTATGGAGACCAGTAGAGGCGTATCAGGTTTACAACAGACCTTTAATTAGGAAACTAATTTAAGTTGAATTTAGGTTGACATGGATTGTGGAAAGATTGTTAATGAAGCTCAAATATTTAATATTCTGAGTTTGGATAAATATGAAAAATTTTGGGAAAATATGTGTAAGTATACTTGAATTTCTTTGTGGTTTTGAAAGTTAGGAGGGGCCATATCTCAACTAGTTATAGCATCAACCTTTTTCCTTTCATTTGCTGTTGTCCTTTGATTAAGCCAAGCAAAGTTCTCTGTGTTTCTGATTTCTACAAAATAAATGAATGCTCCTGCCAGTGTTTGTTCTATTCTTAGTCATGATCTATGAATACAGGGAAGTGTCTCAAGACCTGTATTAAAAATCAGAAGAATAAGTCCATAAATAAAGTGAAACTTGTCTTGAGAAAATTTGTCCACTAGATTTTTCCAAAATGCATTCTGTAGAAGTAGCCACTTAAGCGATGGTCCTTGAAGCGTTCTGTGGTTAAATAAGTTTGAACTGACACTATAGATATGCCATAATAACGGCCTATTGATTCACAGTGCACGTAACATGTTAAAGACAGACATCTTACAAGGAAGAAAATTGCTAAAGCCTGTTTAGCCTGCACTTCTTAAACTTCTTGGGCAATGGATTTTTTTTTTTTTTTTTTTTTTTTTTATTAAAATCAAACCTGTCGACAAACAGCACTTAGAGACTGCTAACAAAATGGCGGCCGGAGCAGGCCCTCCGAAAAACTCCTCTGGAGATGACAACTAATAAAACTCCTGTACCTCAACCGAGGACCCTCTACACAACACACAATCACAGCTAAGAAACCCACTCGTCGCATTAAGGTATGTGCAGGTGGGCAGAGGGTTAAAACAAAGGAGAAATAAAAGGGAAGAGCGGAGACGCGGCCGCACACCTGGGTCCCTGCTTGGAACTACCGCGAGAGTCAGGGGATCGGAGGGAGAAGGCAGCGGGAGAACATTCCGGGCCTGACTAGGTCCGCGGGACAGAGGAAAGGAGACCCACAGGCGGGGTGTGAAATACCGCACACACCTCACTTTGGCCCCAGGAGGTGCAGTTGGGTCCACAAACCGCAGCGGCTGGACTTCACTCCGGTTCGCAGAGTGGGAGGAGCAGCTGGGTGATGAGGAGCCACAGCGATAATGCTCCGGCCTGGAAGGGGAAGGAGGGGGCTGCGCACGCGCGCGTTTCTCGGTCCACAACCAGGACGGTTTGAAAGACCAGCATACAGGGCTAACCCTAAGGTTCAGGGCAGAATCTATGAGCCCGTGGAGCAAACCCAGAACAGAAAGGTACAATCACGCCCAAACTCCCTGCACTACCTTCAGAGCCACAGGAAGAAAACAAAGCCGTGAACACCCCTCCCCCATAGACTTCTTGCCCAGTATCAGAAGCGAACACCGAAGAGTCTGCAGCAGTGAGGGTCCAGAGAGGCTGCAAAGATGAGAAACCAGAGAACAGGAGCTCAAATTAAAGAGATGGGGACAGATGACCCATCAGAAACAGCTCAAAGCAGTGACTATAAAAATGCTTAAGGAACTGAATGATAATTTCAACAGAGAGATAGCAAGCATTAAAAAAGACTTACAGACCATTATAAAGGGCCAGAGAGAGATAATGACTATATTAACTGACATGAAGAACCGAATAAAACTCACTAAACTAGATAAAATAGAAGAGCAAAGCAGTGATTGGCAGGAAAAACCAGCAGAAAACATCCAGTCAGAACAGTTAAATAATAATTTCCAAAGAAATGAAGATGGATTGAGATTCCTCTGGGACTATATCAAACATAAGAATATTAGAATAAGAGGTGTTCCAGAAGGGAGAGAGGAAAAGCAAGGGTTCAAGAAATTATTTGAAAAAATAATGACTAAAAAATTTCCTCCTAACTTGGCAAAGGAAATAGACATGCAAGTCCAGGATGCACAGAGAATTGCAAACAAGATGATCCCAAACAAGAACACACCAAGACACATCATAATTAAAATGGCAAAAGTAAAAGAAAAAAGAAAATTCTAAAAACAGCAGGAGAAATGCAAGACATCCATTTGACTCTCACCTAATTTCTCACCAGAGATTTTACAGGCCAGAGGGATTGGCAGAAAATATTCAACATGATGAAAACCAAAGATCTACAACCAAGAATAATGTATCCAGCAAAGCTAGTATTCAAAATTGAAGGACAGATAAAGAGCTTCTCAGATAAGGAAAAGCTAAAGAAATACATCACCACCAAACCAGTGCTACAAAGAATGTTAGAGGGACTTCTTTAAGATGGGAAGAGGGAGGGGAGAGTGGGTAAAATAAGGGAAAAGGGATGGAGAAATTTAGTTTGATTGTTAACATAAAATCTAAAACAACAAAGAAACAAAACTCATGGACACAGTAAAAAAAAAAAAAAAAAAAAAATCAAACCTGTCTATCCTGTGAGAAATGCTGCCCTCTAGAGGCTTAAATTCAATTGCTCCTGAATTTGAGTACCATAATGCTGCCTCATTTTAGTGTGATGATTAATACCAGACACATAAGAAAATACCAGATAGAAAAACCTTGTATTGTCTCATTTTGAGAAAATTTGGGGAGATGAAATGTAATGTAATAAATGCCCCCTTTTTATTGGACATATGCCATATATTTGTGGCTGCTAATAATCTTTTGAATAAATTTTCTTTATAGGGGGAATTATGGACACAGAGTACTTCAAGTCTCCAAATTCCATGAAGTCTTTTGCTGACAGAAGCCATCTTTCCCTGTCTTCTTTGAAGACAGTTACCATTAAAGGGAAGCCAGTTTCCCTATACTCCTTCCCATAATCCTCATTGCTTCTAGAGCTGTAACTGGAGTAAGATTGTAGCATGCTATACATTTTCATAGTCAAAATGGGAAGAAAAGCATTGTATTATATATCAACATTTGAAAAAATAGTTTTGCTAGCATACCAGCAATGCCTTCAGGACTATGTGGAGAAATGGGTTCTGATGATGAGTGGGAAACATGTTTGCATTTGACTCAGTGTACTGGCATGGTGAAATTACTATAGATTCTGGATTCAGTATTCTACCTCAAGCAGCTAGGAGAAGTTGTAATTGTTTGCTCCTTTGATTGGTGTCAGCATTGGTCTATATTAAATGAAGTTGAATGCCTACAAACTCATGGTATAGAGGAAGAAGTCAAAAGACTAAGGGAAGTAGCACTGATAGAATTGATTTTTCATTGAGACCAATCACTCACCTCCAGTATTCCCTCTCCATCATTATTCACAGAGAGTTTCAGAAGACACTTCATTCACCATGGTAATGAAAAATACTTTGATGACAGTTGCAGCATCTATGAAAAACAATATGCAGTAGCCCCCCTTTATGCATGATTTCATTTTCTGCAGTTTCAGTTACTCATGGTCACTTGCGTTCCAATAATGAAACAGTTCATAAATTTTAAATTGTGCACCATTCTGATTAGTAGGTTGAAATCGCATACCATCCTGCTCTGTCCCAGTAGGGACGTGAATCATCCCTTTGTCCAGCGTATGAACGCTACATGTGCTACCTGCCTGTGAGGCACTTAGTAGCTATCTAAGTTACTCAATTGACTGTTTTGGTATTTGCAGTGCTTGTGTTCACAGTAACCTTTATTTAATGCCCCAAAGTGCAAGAGTAGTGATGTTGGTAATTCAGATATGCCAAAGAGAAGTCGTCAAGTGCTTCCCTTAATTGGAAAGGTGAAAGTTCTTGACTTAAGGAAAGAATAAAATACTTGTGTTTGAGGTTGTTAAGGTGTGTGTTGGAATGAATCTTGTATTTGTGAAATAGTGAAGAAGGAAAAAGAAATTTGCTAGTTTTGCTGTTGGACCTCAGACTGTAAAAGTTATCGCCCCAGTGTCTGATTAAGTACTTGGAAATTGTGAGAGAGACCACTTTTATTACAGTATATTATTATTCTCTTTTATTAATTATTGTTAATCTCATACTGTACCTTATTTACAAATTAAACTCTATTGTAGGGATGTATGTATGTATAGGAAAAAACAGCATCTATAGGCTCAGTACTGCCTGTGGTTTCAGGCATCCACTGGGGTCTTGGAATATATCCCCCATGGATAAGGGGGAACTACTGTAATCGCTATTGTCTGTACATAAGAGGAGATGCTTCTACTGAAATTGTCTTTCTGATTTCAGATGGTGGGATTCTAGAGTAGCTCTAACCTTCATAGGCAAGGTGGACATCATTTCCAAAAGGTGGCATGATGGGCCTGATGGAGATACACTGACCTGAATGCTTATTTCTGGCTGTGGCTAAATAATTATGGGATTCCTAGATCTAAAATAGATGGACAGCTCATTAAGGTCCTACTTGATTTGTATAACCAAAATTTGTATGTCTCACAAGCGAAGGTCCAACTTGAACTACCATGAATGAGTTGTAGTTCTTCACTCCACTCCTAGATCTGAGTCAGATCTGTAGAACAGTTAAGTTTTCCTTGTTTATGTGTTTATATAAATAATATTTAAACTTGTTTTTCTCTTCCCATACACCTTTGCAGTTCAGTCCATAGGTTATAAAAGAAACCAGAAGGGAAGGGGACATCACCTAGAGATTCTGATTATTGGAGGTGTGTGTGATAACTGAGAGACTCTGATTCTCATTTCTCTTTGAGGAACAGAGTTTTTTTCGCACATGGGTTAGTTACAGTCTGTCAGAGTTGAGAATCTTCTTTGGAGCTTGAAGTTTGAAATAAATGTATATGTTGTTCTTTAACCAAGACTTAGTGTGTATTTGGTCTCATTTCAAGTAATCTCTCAGTGTTGGAGAAATTTGTAGATTGGGAGTCTTATAGAAGGCAGAACTCAATTTCCTAGCATTCCTTGCAGCTAGGATATGGGCATGTGACCTACTTTTTTTGGTCAGATACTTCTGTATAAGACTTGAACTCAGAAGAGAGAATTGCAAGGTAATATTTCTTGCTTAGAATTGCTTCCTAATGTGGATGATGGGTTGTGAGACATTGAGTGTTTACTCAGCAGCAGCAGCAGATACCCTCAGTGGCCTTATTGTCTGAGGATCCACTTTCATGATACCCGGGCTCCAAGGGTGGAAACAGTTTGGTGGGGAGACTTAGGTATTTTTCCTGGCTGCATACCCCCAAGTTGATTCTTTGGCACTTTGGGGGGAATTCTTTGAATCACCTAATTATGTTTTAATAGATTTGTGTTGAGACCACCTGAAATAGGTTCTGTTGTTTGCAGCTAAGAAGTCTGATTGATCTACTAATTGTAAAGATTTTGTTCATTGTCAAAGTATTTTATTTTTCTAGTTAAGGTCCAAAAATTGCCAAGCACTTACACTATTTTTCTTCTCCAGAGGTCTACATTTCTTTACCACCATTTTTTTTGTACCCAGAATGCCAGTTTTTGTACCTTTTAAATTGCTTTCTGTCCTTCACTATTCAGCTTGAGCTCCACAGCTGTAGTGAAACCTTCCTTGTGCATCTCAGCAGCCTGATGGATTCTTTTCTTCCTTTCAATGCTAGTAGCTCTTGTTTAATCATTAAGTGCTAGTTTTTTTTTCTTTATTTAAACGTTGTAGCTCTCACACTAAATGATGACCTTCCTGAGAACTGTAATGCACCTCTTTCTGTTCCTTGCATTATCTAGCAGAATGCCTTGCATCTATTTAGACTTAAGATTCAGCACAGTTACTTTCACAATATAGTGATTAAAGTTGCTGAGAATCACAATGATGCCAGGCCAAGTGAGCTGAGATAATGAACTGTTAGACTTACTTTGTCTTGGTCCTAGTGAGACAAAATGGTTTGGCCATAAAGCTCACTTTCTGTCTTCTTCAAGCTGTCTGAGATTTGCCTCTCATCTTATTTTCATCAGTAGGTGGACATATCTTCTGAATTACCATCTTCATAAAGTTTTATAATTTTTGCCTTGACAAAAGCCTTCTATTTCTCTCCTACTTCTTGTTACTTCCATTCCAGTTCATAATCTGCAAGCTTGCTCTTTTCTTTTCAATCTATTTTAAAATTTTGTGTAAACTATTAAATAATTCAAACATACAAAAATATAACCAACACCTGTGTACCCAGCCTGAAGGTCAAAGATTTGTTAACTTTTTGCCTTGTTTGTTTTTTCTGTTCTTTTAAAATTCTCCCCTCCCCATTCTTTACTCATTCCTTCAGAGGTACCAGTTATCTTGAAGTCATTGTGTGTTATTCCTCAGTTCTTTTCTACATTTGAAACATTTACATAAAAGACGACCTGAACAGTTTCATACAAAATTGTTTTCTAGATGTATTCATATTGACACATGTAGGTTTAGTGCATTCTTTTTAACTGCTGTTTGGTGAAATAAAACTTAGTTTCATCCTCTGAGATAACTAGGTTCTACCTCTTGGCAAATAGTGTTGTGATTAATAGGCTTGCATGTAAGTACCTAGTCAATGGGTAAGTTTATCTAGGATACACACCTTAGAGTAGAATTGCTGGATCACAAGTTGTTGGTGCCACTTCATCTTACCAAGTATTGTCAAGTCTACTCTAAAGTGGAGTTGACTTTGTACCCACCAGCATGTTTCCCCACCTATTTATCAACAGTTTATTTCTCATAGGTGCTAATTTTTGCCTCTCTGAAAGATAAGAAATGGGTTTTCATAGATTTCATCTTTATTACTTTGATTTCTAGTAAAGTTGAATATCTTTGCATGGGTTTTAGTCATTCTAGTCTATTCTGTGAATCTTTTTTTTTTTTTTTTTTTTTTTTTTTTTTTTTTTTTTTTTTTTTTTTTTTTTTTTTTTTTTTTTTTTTTTTTTTTTTTTTTCTTTTTGGTATGTGGGTAGCCCCCTGGTTGGGAATTGAACTCAGGCCACGGCACTGACAGCACCAGCGCTGAAGCCTTAAGCCTCTACACCATCAGGGAACTCCTATTCTGTGAATCTTTTCTGTGTCCTTTGCTATTTTTTTTTTCTGTTGAGTATTGGCTTTTATATTGATTTGTGGCAGTTCTTTTTATAATCTGAATATTAATGGTTTTGGTAACATGCATTGCAAGTATCTTTTCTAACCTCTTCTACAGGCCTCTCTTCTGATTGGTCAGTAAAAATATTAATTTCTTGAGTCTTGTCCTGGGCTGCTTTCTCTTGCTTCCTTGTTCTTTCTCCTTAAGCATTCTCGCCCTTTGATTTCCATTTACAAGAGAATTATATATCTGTTGTTCCAGCCCTTACTTATCTAAGTTCCAGAACTATTTTATAACTCTACTTAGCTATCCCAGAAACAAAACAAGTCTAAGTCTGATCAATTTCCATCCATGTTATTTACCTGGTCTACCTTCTTAGCTGTGTCACATGCCACTTCTCTTTTTACTCCTTGTTATACCCACGCTGGCCTCTTTGTCCAATTGTAACATATATTCTCCTCTAGAGCCTTTGCTCTTGTTACTTTCCATGTCAGTATGCTCCTCACATTTCATTAAAAAAATACCCAACTTTTAATATTAATATATATCAAAGTTATGAACATTAGTCATTAGGGAAATGCAAATTGAAACCACAAGATAACCACTGAAAGCAACTAGAAGGGCTAAAATGAAAAAGTCTGCAACAACAAAATTTCCAGTAAGACATCTAGAACTCCCATAAATTACTGGTGTGGGTATGAAATGGTAGAGCCACTTTGGAAAACCCTGTGACAGTTTCTTATAAATTTGACTGTTATACCTATCTTTGGATCCAGGAGTTCGGCTCCTGGATGTTTTCCCAAGATAAATGAAAGCATATGTCCACAAGAAACTTTTAAAAGACTTTTTAGAGTAGATTTATTGGTAATATCTAACAACTGTAAACAACCCAAATCAATTAGGATAATGGGTTAAAATGTTTTGTTATATTCATGTGATGGAATACTACTCAGTAATAAAAAGGAAGGCACATACATACAAAGTGTCATGGATGACTTTCACAAACACACCAGTGAAAGGTGCTGGACACAATATGGTATGATTCCATTTATATTAAGTTCTAGAACAGGCAAAGCTAATATATGATGAACAATATACTGTGGTTATGGAAAGTACTGGTACTCAGGGTTACACGAGTTTATCTATTTGTCAGAGTAGTATAGTTAAGGAGTGTGTATGACAATGTATGTAAATTTTACTTTTTATAAAAATATAAAAATAAGTTGAGTGGAGAGCAGTGGTGGATAGAGGAAATAGAATGGCAAGATGTTGGTGGTTGCTGAAGTTGGGTAATGGATACATGAGTTGATTATTATTCTGTTATTTTGTATGTTTGAAGTCTTCAGCATGCAAAGGTTTTTGTTAATGCAAAAGTGAAGACATAAACAGCACCCGTGTCCTCACCAACAGCTTCATAAGTAAAACCGTACCAATACAATTCTCTTCTTGTGAACCAAACCTTGATTCCATGACACCTTCCCCCTACCAACCACTTTGCTGAATCCCTCTTCACTTTTGAATATTCTCTAAATATTAATCACTTCCTTGAAAAGAAAGGCTTTCCTCACTCAAAACACTCACTAGGTTAAATACCCTTGTTGTGTGCCTTCCTGGCTTTTATCACAATTGTGATTTATTTGTTCAATAAGTTTGTATCAATCTCTCCAGTAGACTAATGAGTTTTACAGGGTAGGGTATATTTATTCTTGCTGTCTTAGTGCCTAGCATAATAAATTTATTGGATGATTGTGTTTGTATAGTTTTTTAAAATAAAGATATAAAAATTGAAGAGCTGTATTTTGGTGGGTCAGTATGTTATAAAAGTTATGATTGATAGGTGGTAATTCTTTTCTTATTTTATTGACATCTGATTAAGATAGGAGCAACAATACTGCCTCCTTAGATCTGGAACCATGTCCAAAAGGTCTGCCACACATGATTCCCAAATGCTCTTGAGCTTTATTATGTTGTCTTTCTGTTTTCTTACTTGAAAGCCATGTGAATAAAAGACCCCTTTTTTTCTATGTACAAAGATTATTGTGAATACCTCTTCCTTCTCTCTTCTGTAATGTGCTTGCTTATTAGTTTTGGTTTTTATCAGGGATGACCATTTTTAAGGGTTTGTTGTTTTCTTCTTTTTTATGCTGGTATCTGTATATTTTAAATTTTGATATGCCTCACTTCCAAATGAAGTTATGAACTAATACGTAATAAAGATTGATAAAAATGCTTATAATTGTACCATTAAACATTATCTTTAATTCAAATACACATTAAACATATTGAAGGGGAAAAATTGTGTTTTGATTTTTGCTATTTTGTATTTCCATGGAATGAATACTTGGGCACTTTAACAAAGTAGTTAGATTTTTGCTATGATTATTTTTTAACTTTTGTTGCTTCTTGGGACACAGCATATTATATTGGTTAAGAATGTGGAAGGGATTGAGTCCTGGTTCCCCTGTTTCCTAGCTATGTGACATAACTGCTTTGTATATTCTGGAGTTACTAAAAATAGAAGGTTTGGGGCATTCAGGTATCTCAAGAGTGACCTTCTAAAAACAAACAAAAACAAAAAAGCAAGACACAGACCGGAGCACCATATATTTTTTTCTGATAACTTTTTAATGACTGCCCATTGCATGAAATAAATATACATTCTAGAGCAATGCAAATGTAGCCTTACAAGAACTAACAGACATTTTCTACTAATTACTTACATGCATAATATAGTCTAGCCTTACTAAATTAATTAAAAGTTTCTGAATTTCCTGTGGGGTTTTATGTATCTGTTTTGTGTATATGCTATTCACTAGGCATAAAATATACTTTCCTTTATTTAGCTTCAAAAGTCTCATTGAAGATTTTCCATCTTGTCTCTGTTCAATTAATTATATCCTCATGATAACTATTATACTTAGTGGGTAACGCTACTATAAGCTACCTTACAAGTCATTTTTCTAGGTGCCTGTCCTATTTCTTCTATTGAGTTGCTTGAGGGCAGGGACTGTGTATTGATCTTTGCAGTATCTTCCATGCCTTGCTTACTGTAGTTGATCGATTAGTGCTGATTGGGTAAATGATTATGTTTGGTTTTCAATTTTTTGATATTATTGGGGTTGTTATTGTTGGGAGATGGCACAGATTTCTACACATAGATTGGCTTTATGAGAAAACAAAAGAGAATAAATAAAATATAAATAATTTCATCTAGGAAGTTGGAATTAATATGTTAAATTATTAAATTAATTACCTAGAGTAGAAGGCCAAATTTCTAGAATGATTATGTTTTAGTTGTTGAAGTAAATGGCATGTAAGAGAACTTGTAAATTCATATGGCAAAAACAGGGAAAAATTGCAAAGTTAGAGTCTCTGAGGTTTCTGATGTTTCATAGACTAACAAAAGGTTGCTTTATTAGCCGCATTAATGAACGAATCGCTTTATTGGCTTAGGCATACTGGTAGCTTTGTCGGTCCAAAGAGCTAAGAGTTCTTATTTCAATTCATGATTATGTTAGAGTAGTGAAGTGAAAGCCGTTGACCTTCTCTTAAGCAGAAAATAGAAAGTTTTTACAAATAGATTAAAGCATTGAAAGGAATGTGATGAAGAACTAATTTATTATCAAATCACAAGCAATTTGAGTTTTTAAAAATATTTTCGTGTACTGATTTAACACATTAGTAGGTGTTTTAAATAGACTTTTTAATTGGTATTTAAAATAATAACTTTAATAGAATGGTTTGTAGAATTAGGTCAAAATGATTGAATTATTAGAATGGATAAACTTTCAGTTTTCTAAATTGTGATACATATAAAGACTAGTATGAGATGCAGGAAGTACTGCACTTTAGAGAAGGTGTTGTACTGCCCTTTGGATGGCATACCTTCCAAGTTATTTTTAATTTAAGTAAATGAACTGCATTTTTTTTATTAGAATCATTTTGGGTATGCTGATTTGCTTCTGTTAATTTATATCAGAGATTAAAGTAGAAGGAGTCACTGGGGCCTGCTTCTAAATCAAAGTTCTTCAAAACAGTGATTTTAAACATCAGAAATTACAGAATTAAGATTTCTATAGCAGCAGTTCATTTAAAAATTTAAATTTCTAAGTGATGGAATATTGAAAATATTTTTAAAATGCAAGGAAGAATATAAGATGCTTGTGTGTCCATCCTGCCAAAATGAACAACTAGAAACATTTTGCTATAATGAATTTTTTAAATAACTAAAAAAATATTTAAAGATTACTAATTTCATTTTTTGCTCCCTTCAAGATTTAGCCATGTTAACATATACTTAAAGTTTGCTTATTTTAATCTTAGTATTATTAGTTTGTTCTAGTATTTGTGATGCTAAGCTGGATTACTTGGTTTAGCTGGTGCTGCCAAAGTTCTCTATTGTAAAGGTGTCTTTTTCCCATTGGTAATTAATACATGCCTCCAGGCTGAATAAATAATTTCTCTACTGCTTTTCACCCAATGATTTTAACACTCATTGTTGACTTTCACCTGAATCATTGATTACTTTGATGTTTGCAAAATGCTGATTTTCTAGTTCTTTCTATCATTCTTCGCACATTTATTAGCTGACATTCTTCTGTAATGAAGCGTTTCTACCCTCCTGTTTTCATTATCACTTGGGCTCGTGGATTCTTCTTTTATTCAGTGGGCTAAGCTCCATTATTCTTATATTAATATTTATTTTGAAGGCTCTAATTGTTAAAATTTAGCCAGTAGGAGCTCATTCATTCTGGTTTTTAATATATCCCATATCTGGTCTCTTTGATATATCCCATCATTTTTAGAGCACTCATTTGCTCTCTGACACAACAAATGTTCCATTCTTACCTTAGGCTTTTCTTACCCAATACCGGGAAATGGCTATTTCTCCATATTCCCCTTGTTGAGTATTTAAAAGCTACATCATGGGTGCTGGATGTGTCCTGTATTACTGGGCATCATGACTTCTTAGGGGCTCTTTTCATTGGACAGAACATGGGAATATACTTAAAAACAAGTACTTATATTTGTAATTCCAGTCCAGGACCACAGAGTTCTCTCCGCAGGTGTGTTCACTCCTTATGATTAATTCTCTCCTGTTTCACATTTGGATCTCTCTTCTACCATGGCGAGGATCCTGGGTCACGATAACCTTAATATATGTTTATTCTTTTGCTCTGTCCTACAGTATATATGAAATGCTGCTGGAATTACCACACCAGTACCACAATAAACACAATAAGGAAAGAAAGTTTAAGATTTCTATGTAGTTTTTTGCTTATACAGTATATTTCAATGAAGGTATGTAGTCAGAGTGCAATGCTCATAAGTTATTTTATTATACTTTTTTATGTTACCAATTTGATAAACACTTAGGTTCATTTGTTTTTGCTTGTGTTCAGTTTTAGTCACCTCCATTATTGATTTAATTTTATTTACTTTTTTGAGTATAGTAAAACAGTAGCATGGTTAAAAGTTAAAGATGTATAAAAAGGCATTCTCAAAAATCTTACTTCTTTTCCATTGTAATATAAGCATTTAATGCTATAAAATTTCCCTCTAAACACTACTGTGCATCCTACTAATTTTGATATATTGTATTTTTATTTTCATTTAGTTAAAAATATTTTCTAATTTCCTTTAAGCCTTCTTTGATCTATAGGTTATTTAGATGTGTCATTGAATTCCCATATCTGGGATTTTAGGGTATCTTTCTTTTACTCATTTCTAGCTTAATTCTATTATGTAATATATATTGTATTATTTTGGTTCTTTTAATTCTTTTACATTTGTTAAGGCTTGTTTTATTTTGGTGAATGTTTCATGTGCACATGAAAATAATGTGTCTTCCTCTGTGGTTGGGTGGCATAAGATTTTTTGAATGACACGGGAAAATGTTTTAACCTTTTTATAAGATTAGACCTAAAATCCTAATTACTTGGTCATCAGTGGGGTAATAGAAAGGGATGCTGGGACTCTAAACACTGGGCTCTAGATAAGGCTGCCTTTTACTAACTATATTATTTCAAATAAATCCTTTTGGACTTTTGTTTTTCCCATTTGGTAAATAGTATTGATGGATTTGATTTTGTGGAACCCTTCTTCTTTTTAGAATAGAATGCATTAAATTTTATAGTTTAGGTTTAAGAGTTAGTATGTTTACTTTTTTCTAGCTATTGTAACAATGTTTTCCTTATTATTTTTTTAAACTTAGTTTGAGTAGTGTAGTCTTAGGGATTATGTGAGATGTTAGTTTAGGACTTTATGAAGTTTCAATTTATTGCAGAATCCACCAGTTGCAGATACCAAGGTGGGTAGCAGTTTACATTTTTAGATAAAGTTCAGTTTTTGGAGGGGGATAAGAATTCTTGCAGTAGTTGTATATCACTGCAATGAAATAATCTACTGGAGTTTATGTTGATTTAAGGAGTTCGAAGATGGTAGTGAAAGATACGTAAGGCCCAGACATCATAAGAAGTACGTTGTAAAATTGGCAGTTTACAAGAATTGTGAGGAATTTAGAAATACTTTCAAGGTTTGTGGAAACAGTGAAGAAAACAGTGAGGGTATAACTTTATAAAGATGTAATTCTATATTGAAAAGGATTATAAAAATGCAGATAAGTTGTATTGAAACTTATGTTTTGTGGTATGTTAACAACTGGGGCAATCAGATAGTTTAAAAGTACCATGAATTTACTTTTCACATTGTTGGTAATGTCTTTGAGAATATCATCAGAATATTGAGGGATTCCTTTCAAAGTGTTTGAGGTAATGTGTAAGTATTCCTTTGCAGTTTTATAGCAGTCAGGCAAGATGCTTGAGAGGATAAATACTGAGTTGCTGTGACTTCCTTGTTAAGGTGATAGAAATGCAGCATGAGATTCTTAAAGTAAAAATTTACAGCTTTTAAAAAATTATGCTGGTGTGAAATTTTTTGAAGACATTTGAAAGATACAGTAATAGGATTCAGGTGTAGATAAACTGTTGCTTTGCATTGGTTGATGTGTGAAATATTGTAATTAGGTCAAGTTGAATGGCTGGTGGGTAATTTGAGAAATGATTTCTAATGCTTTGTTTCAGATAATTCAAAATCTGATATCTATGCACCTACTTACAACTCTTGACTAGCTGAGACTGCTTATTTTATATTCTTCACCAATCTAGCTTTAATTTTTCCACCTCCAAAATCAAGATAGAAAACAACAACAAAAAAGTAACTGTTTTAAAAATCTGATAGAGCTCACTCTTTGAAGTCCAGTAAATTCTGCTCATATCTTAATAATTCATTAGCTCTTCCATATATTACATACAAAATTTCATTTATAAGATTAGGAAAAAAATGTTTTATATTTATCATGTGCCAGTGTTTCAGCATGTGATTTGGGTTTTAAAGTGTTGAAAAAGAAAGCAAAATGCTCTCATATAAATTGGATTCTTGGGTAGATTTAACAAAATATAGTTAACTTCTGAAGTTGAAAAATTATATCTTATTATTATTTTTTATTTAGGGAGTTTCAACCAGGATTTTTGAAAGGCTGTCTAAATATTTGGTAAGTATATGCTCTTCATGTTAAATACTTTGCATATTACTTAAGTTTACATGTAACATTAATGACATTTACACTAGCCAGTATAAATTATCATCATAATTTATATTTGTTTTAATTTTTACCTGGCACTGGAATTTCTTCTCTTCATACCTATTTTGATCTCCTTCTGACACTTTCTATACACTGTGTCCAGAAAATTCTTTTAGAGTGCAGCCTAAGTATTCTAAGAGTTCAGGGGAAGAAATAGTCTTATTAGCAGGAACACTAATTCTTGTGAATGAAACAGGATTTTCCCCAAGTAAGACTTTTGTTAACAGTTTTCTGTTACAAAAGTTAGCTGTTGATACTAGCACAGATTTCTTTTTAGCCATCCATTACTTGAGTCCTCCTCACATTCGGTCCTGTTCACTACAATAGGCCAACATGGAGACCAGTGGTTGGGCACTATGCTGTTTCTTATCTAGGCTACTTCAGTTTCTTTGTATTAACCTTATAATAGGAAAAATTTGGTAGGTGTCTGTAGTTAAGAATTTGATGAACTTTTGGTTTCATTAGATAAGGACTTTACTTTTTTATTTTTGAGTAAAAGTAGTAGAGTTCATCTCAGTGTGTTTTATTTCAACTGTAGTATTTTAGACCTGTGTGCTATGGTGATTATATCCACAGAACAATGCTTTGGTAAATTCTGATTTTATAGGTATTAAGCATACTTCAACAGTGGGGTAAGTACTGAGGCATTTTGTATAATCAAGTGTTATAATAAAGTTTTTCATCATTTTACTATAGTAAATAAAATATTTTTTTAAGGATGAATACACTTACTTGATTAGCCAAAGAAAATTTCCTAGCTACATGAAAAAAAAAAGTTTAATAACTAACATTTTATTTTACTTTTTAATGTGTTTTAAACAAAAATATTCGATCAAATGGTATTTCTAAAATTCTGTAATAATCATAGTTGCGCATATTCAACAATTATACTACTCTGTTTACTGTATATAATAAATGCAACATTTTGGGGAGCAAATGGTATTATAGAACTTCTTAAACAAATTTTTACTACTTCAAAATGTGGCAACTGATTTCTGGATATTTTAAGTAGAAAACAGTAACTTACTGTAATTCCCTGCCCCCAACCCCACTGATACATGTATTTGAGTTAGTTTTAGGGAAGTGGCCATCTTTGCATTGTATGTGTTTATGCTATAGATTTCATTTTTGCAGATTTATTTGTGTTTACTGACTGCTGCTTGAGATACAGTTCTCATACTAGAAAAGTCATCCCTATGTTTTTTAGTATATTTAGAGTTTTACAGTAATCCCTGCTCTCCAATTTTAAGATACTTCACATCCCTCCCCTCCTTGGGTCCCCCTCAAAAAAAAAACAAACCCATTATCCATTAGCAGTAACTACCTATTTCCTTTTAACCTCCTGCTCTAGGTAGATACTAATATACTCTTAAGTTTCTATGGATTTGTCTATTCTGGACATTTTATAATTGGAATCCTGTAATATTTGTCCTTTTGCATCTGACTTCTTTTACTTAGCATAATATTTTCCAAGTTCATCCATGTTATAGCATGTGGTGTTCATTTTTATGGCCAAAAATATATATATTCAATTGAAGATCATATTTTGTTTATCCACTCATCGGTTAATGGGTTGTATCTACCTTTTATCTATTAGTAATGCTTCTGCAATGAGCATTTCTATACAACTTTTTGTGTGGACACACGTTTTTATTTGTTTTGGGTATACACTATACTTACAAGGGTGGAATTGCAGGGTAATGTGAATATGGGAACTCTGTGGAACTGTTAAAATGACTGTAGTATTTCACAATTCCACCAAAAGTGTATGAGGGTTCCAGTTACTCCATACCCTCACAGACACTTGTTATTGTCAGGCTTTTGTGGATTTTCACCATCCTAATAGATATGAAGTGGTTTTGATTTTCATTTCCATAATGACTAATGATGAGCATTATTCCATGTGCTTATTGACCATTTACATGTGTTCTTTGGAAAAATGTCTGTTCAAATCCTTTGCCTGTGTTTTAACTCAGTTGTCTTTTTATTGTTGCATTATGACCATTCTTTATATATTATGGAAACTAGTGCCTTATGAGATATATGATTTGGAAATACTTTCTCCGATGCCATGGATTGTCTTTTCACTTTTTTCTGCTGTCTTATGAAGCACAAAAGTTTTTAATTTTGATCAAGTCCAAATTATCTGTTTTTTCTTTTGTTGCTGTGCTTTTGGTGTCATATTGTGAATTTACTTTTAAATAAATATTCATTGATAGTCTAGGTCTGTGACAAGGTTTTAATTATGATAGGACTATAAAGCATTGGTATTTTCTGTGTTTGACAGCCAAAGCCCAACGGAAGCAATTATCCTTGTATTTGTGCTTCGATTCCTCAGCTAATTGTTTTAAGCAAAACATTATGTTTTGATGCCATGTGTTACCATGAAAATATTAGCTGTGTGTGACATGTTTATTGATATTAGTCTTGTGAATTCATGTTTAGTTTTTGGATTGGAGAACAACTTAATACTTTAGTTTATCATGGCACTTACTGTATATTAGGGTTTATATGTTAATAAAACCATTGCTTTTTAGGCTTAGAGCATTAACAGTTCTTTTTATTTTTCCTGTGAAGAGACAGTAGATTTTAGTAGAATCTTAATGATTTCAATCTCGTGCAGGTTATTTGTAGGCAATACTATTTCAATGTGCTTGTGTACCTACATATAGAATATATATTTTTTCTCTGCTTTATTCAGTATATATCCTCTTAATTTTGGGGGGAACATTTTAATTTCTTATTTCTTATCATTATTTGGTTTCTTTTATCAATCGAAGACATATTTCAGGATATTTTTGGCTTAAATCTTTAACTTAATTTTTTTTAGAGAAATGACATATGACAGTAGAATGATCACAACTCTTAGTAGCATTGACTTTTATGTGAGGGCAAAGGGATTATAATGCTGTATAATAAATATATTTTTATTAGGGAAATTTACTTCTGTTTACATCTTTTGTATTATCTAATAATATTGTGTTAACTTCAAATAACCAAGTCTATTTTAATGAAATTTAATAGAGCTAAAATTATTGCTATTCTTCTTGTTGATTTTAAATCATGGTGTTCATTAAATAACAGTCACTTAAGTGCCCATTGGATAGGTCTTATTGTCCCATGTCCTTCACGTTGACATCCAGTGTCCTTCACGTTGATGTTTCTGTAGTTTTGTGTTATATTATCCATGGACATTTTGCAATGGAAAAGGAAATAAAATCTGATGTTATTCATGATGATGTTAAATTTTCTATTGTAATAAAAAGTAAGGAAAAGATTGAATTGAGAGAGTTGCCTCCTCCTGTGGTATATGTCAAATGTAGTAATTAAGAGGATTTTGATGACCTACTTATGGCTGAAGTAAGGCAAAATTGCTTTTGTGCACTATTCTTTCCCCTTTCCCTTCTCTTATTCTGTATACTTCCTGACAAAATACTTGAGTATGTATTAATTCTATGAGTACTTATGTTTGAAGTGGGGATTTAATATTAGTAGAGAGACCCCTTTTTCTTACATGGGTAAGAAGGACTACCCTTTAGTTAAACCACCAGTTTGTCATTCAAGTCAGTAAGGGTTGCCCTATACGACAAGTAGCAGCTTCTCAACACATGGCCTGGAGTTTGCTACTCTGCTGATCCGTAACACACCTTGGAGATACTGGTCAGGGTTGTATGGGTAGAACAATTAAACTATTCTTCCTCAGAATGGACTTTCACCCTTTACTGATCTTACTCAGGAAAGGTCAGCTGGACTTGGATTATTCTAAATGTCACACTATTTTTGCACAAATTTCTGAAAACCATTACATGGTAGTATTGACTCCTTTTTCTCCTAATATAACCACATCATGCAGGGAAGTTTTTCTAAAAGCTTTTTCCTCGCTCTGCAAATGAAAAACTTAATCCAGAGTAACCCACATTCACTCTAGCAGCCATCTCAATTTTGTTCTTATTAATACCCAAGATTTCCATTCTCTTGGTGTTTCTTCACAAATTTCCCAGTTTGTTATTAATCTAAATAATTGCAGCCATTCATTTTTTTCTATTTATTCCCTGTTTGTGGATTGCCTAGCTTTGCTAGAGTTATATCAGTTTACTGTCTTGAGAGGTTCCTAATATACGTTCACATTCCCCCCCCCCCCCCCCCCCCCCCCCCCCCCCCCCCCCCCCCCCGCCCCCAGTTTAGCCTCAATGCTTTCTGGTAATCCTTCTCTTTTAGATCTTCTGTTTCATTCCACTTATTAGTTATTTGGAACCTTTCCACTGTCCTCACATGATCAATTCTACACTTGATTTTAGCCAAAAGGCCAAGAAGCGATCAGTTCTATCTCTTTCCTTATCCCTTTTTCATTTCACGTTTTATACTTTTTCTTTCCTTAGTCTATTTTTAATCAAAGTGTAAGATGTTTTTATTTCTTTAGAAAGCTATTAATAACATCAATATTCTTAATCTTAGCCCTTCTTTCCTTCTCTGCAACCTTGCTGTTTTCTGTCTTGTTCTTATGCCCTGTGGCTGGGTTCTCTGCCTTCCTTACCACACTTGATCTTGAAAAAATACCTTACCTCTATTCTTCCTGTCCTTCCCATTATCACTGAGCTTGTTTTATTTATAGTTGACTCTAAGTGTCCAATTTCTTAACTCTTACTCAACCAACGTCTGCAGTTTGACTATTGTTTCTACTAGTGTTCTCCCTCAGGTGAAGGTAAACCACTTTTCTCACAAAACCAGGTAGATAGGCATTGGTTATGCTGATGCTTTGTGTCATTCCCAAGATAAGACTCAGCCAGCTCCAATTGCTAAATCCGTGTCTTTTCATTTCTCATCCTAGCCTTGCATTTTTAGCATTTGGTATTTTGCTGCTTAGCATTCACCTTGTCTTTGTCTTCTGTAATACTGTACTTTAATGGCTTTTCTACTATCTCTTTGATTAAATGTTTGTTTTCTTTATTATTGTTTTTTGCTTTAATGCATCTTAAATACAAACTGGATTGAAACTTTGCTCTTTGCTCCTCCTCATGATGTTTCATTTATAGGAGATGTTCTCTGTTTTCATTATGTAAATTAACACAAATTTGTGATGACTCACACCTGCCACATTTTCCTTCATTACCTGTTTTATCTCAGTCATTATGTCCTCAGCACCCCAAAATTTTAATTTCACAAGCTGAAAATTTTGCCTTGTACAATGCTTGATAAGTGATTGGAACTTAGTAAATGGTTTGGAATCAGTGAATGAACTCATCATCTGAGTCTCCCAATACGTTCAGTTATTTAGATGACGATTTTAATCATTCACCTTGTTCTCATGTCACAAGCCCTGTAACATCTGTGACAAACTCTTGTCTCTACTTTTGTCAACATTGGTTATCATATTTTGGTCCTAAGTTTAACTCCTTGGCAGCTAATATTCTTATTTGCCGATAGTAGAAATAAGGATCACAGAGATTTTAATCAGATTTTATTACTGTTATCTGAAGGGTGGTTCATTCAACTACTTTTCTGGCACCACTGCATCATTATCGAATATCAGAATCTCAAAATTCTATTAATGTTGATTGAAAAACATCTCACATCTTTGATTTTTATTGCTTCCATCAAATTCTTGCGTCTCATCACACAAGAATTTAAAGCATGACAACCTTCCAGTCTTCTCTCACATTAACTCATATGGTACTCGGAGAGTAATTTCTTGCCTGTATACTCCTTTTACGATTAGAAAGGATGTTTTCTGTAAA
Organism: Lyroderma lyra; assembly: GCA_004026885.1. Lineage (NCBI taxonomy): Eukaryota > Metazoa > Chordata > Mammalia > Chiroptera > Megadermatidae > Lyroderma > Lyroderma lyra. The sequence goes on from PVJL010003781.1 coordinate 101,289, forward strand.
AACAGATGCATGTAATCAGAAACTTAATTTTAACTTTCAACTCCATCACTACCTATAAAACTGTAAGCAAATCACATGGGTTTTATTTAGATATCCTTACTTATTATTGGAGAAAATTATTTAGAAAATGAAAGTGCACTGTTTGTTAGAATACAGTTGACCCTTGAACAACGTGGGTTTGAACTGCATGGGTCCACTTATAGGCAGAAGTTTTTCAATAAATCCCTCTACTGTTTTCAATCTGTGGTTGGGAGTCTGTGGATGTCGGGCTAACTATGCATTGATCTGTGTCATTTTTTATAGGGGACTTGAGCATCCTTGGATTTTGGTATCGAAGGGAGGATGGTGGTGTCCTGGAACCAATCCTTTGAGGATACTGAAGGGCAGCTTAAGTTTTGGGGGAGTCAAAAGTTATACCCAAATTTTTGACTGTGTAAGGATTAGTACCTATAACCCCTGTATTGTTCAGAGGTCAACTGTAATTTTCAGTGGTAGCTTCTGTTAATGCTTATTATTTATTAGTATGATATAATTTATATTATCTGTGTATTCAGTTTTCCAAATCTTTTTCTTCTGTAATCTAGGGTTTTTTATTTATTTGTTTTTTTGGAAGAAAGAATTATATAAAACAATAATCATTACCATATTTTTAACCATTGCAAAGTTGAAAAACAGTGTTTAAATTTAAAACAAAATTTAGTGTTGTTTTTTTTTAATTGTGGAATTCCTAAATATTATAGTTCCCTCTTCTGTCTTTTCAGAGCTATTGCACCATGTTAAAATTTTCAAATTAGCTTCAACAAGTGTTCAAAAATTACCAATAGATTTAAGTTGCTTTTTGATTCTCTGCAGTTAGAGAACTTCTGTGTCGGCTACCTATATCTCTAGTATTTCTTTTGAGGTTGGAATTTGGAATAATCATTATCAAAAGTTATTTGTAGGAAATATGAGATATTGAGGTACAAAGTGAGTGACACAGTGAAGAAGCATGGAGTTTAAGAAGACAGGTCAGCTAACTAACTTGGTTTCTGCTAGTCAGTGGTCTATGGGAAAGGAGCATGGGGAGCTGCTCTGAGGTAAAAGAGATATAAGAAACATAATAACCATAGACAAGGAGTGGTTCTTGTTTGGATTCTGTTCATATTAAATTACCTAGAAAAGACATTTTTGAGACAACTTTAACTAATACTGACTGGTATTAGTTAATGCCATGGAAACTATTATTTTAATGGGTGTGATAGAGTGATTTTTGTCATTATGGAAGGCAATGGCAAAGTTATTTAAAGATACACAGTGTGTGTGTGGCAGGGAGGGAGTGACATGATGTCTGGGATTTACTTTGAAATACCTCAAAATAAGAATATAAAACAAGTATAGCAGTATTGGTAAAGTCTTGATTAGTTATTGAATATGGCTGATGAGTAGCTATATAGAAATTCATTATACTGTTCTCTCTACTTTTACATGTAATTGAAGTTTTTTATTTAAACAATTTAATTTTTCGTCCACTCACCACAAGTTTTTGTTGCCACTGCCCCTCTCCCAATATTTAAAAAATATTCTTAAATGTTTAAAAGTATTATTTATATTTTTAATAAGAAAATGAAGCTTTACCTGTCCATTTTATCCTTTCTTCTGTTTTTACATTTGTTTTCCCCCCGTAGCAATTATCACCATTTACTATAGTAAATATTTGTTTTGTTTGTTGTGTGTCTTCTCCCCCTGAAAGTTTAGTGAAAGCAGGGGGTTTTTTTCTATCTGTTTTGTGTTTTGCTACATCTTTATTACCTATATATAGCATATAGTAGGTGCTTAGTAAATAGTTGAGTGACTGAATAAATGAATGAAAACTGATAACATAGGATTTGGCCACGGACAAAACCAAGGAAAACCCCTTTGAAAATTAACCCTGTGTGACTTACCAAGGAAAATGTAGGCTAGTACATAAAAATTTATGGGGTAGGATGCCATATCTCCCCCATTTGACTGTAAGGCCTTAAAATATCAAACATTCAACATATTCTCAGCACTAGGAATTGCTATAAAGTAATTAAATTATACTGTAATTTCTCTGATTGTCTTTTGGGTAGCCTTAAAAGTTTTTCTTCCCTAATCATCTGTTTACTACCGAAAGGCAGTCCTTTCTTGAGATGTATTTTATTTAAAGTTTATGTATTCTTGGGAAAAATTTTTTTTAAAAAAATGATTTTGTATAGGCAAGATGAACTTTAGAAACACTTCTTATGGTTTCTTTTTATATTAAAAATACATAATCTTCTCTCTATATATATATGTCTTTTTCCTAACAATTGATTTCTTTTTCAGTCTATCTGTGTTTACCAGTTAGATTTTGAATATCCTCCTGCATGGACATCATAATTATCAGTTATCTACAGCTTTAAAAAAAAGTAGATGTTAGTATTTAACAGTACTGTGAGACACAGCTGATGATAATTATACTCAATTAAGATGACAAAGTTGAGTATTAAAAATGACATCCGTGAAAATTCAGAAGCATTTTATATTTAATGTTATAAAGTGAATGTTTTTAGAAACACTGCTTTTAAAATTACTTGAAGTTGTTTTTATTACCCAAAACTGTAAGCCTTGGTTTAAGAAAAAATAGGAACAGAAATATCTAGTGAGTCTCAATCTTTTTGGTTTTGGGACCCCTTCACATTCTTAAAACTTAGAAGACCCCAAAGAGCTTTGATATAGTTGGGTTATATCTCTCAGTAGTTACCCTGTTAGAAAGTAAAACTAAGTTTTAAAGTGTTTATTTGTTACATTCACTTGAAAGCTAATTACATGTTAACACAACACATTTTGGGGGAAATAGCCATATTTTCCTGAAGTGAAAAAAAGTTGAAGAGAAAAATGACATTGTTTTACATTTCTGCAAATATATTTAAAGTCTTGCTTAAAGGAAGAAAGTTGAGTTCTCATATCTGCTTATGCATTCAGTCTGTTAGGATATTATAAAACTTACCCATGTATACTCATGGGAGATAGAGAGTGAAAAACACAGTAACATCTTAGTATAGTGAGAATCATTTTGATCTCATAGACTCCATGTGAAGATCTCAGGGATCCCTTAGGTCTATATTTTGAGAACTGCTCGGATTATTTCACTAGGGTACCATATATGGAAATATAAAGTTTTCAATGAAAGAATTGTTTTAAAAAATACTAGCAGTGTCAATTGGATAAGTTTCTATTTGGTATGTTTTACTTTAGGGAAACTATTGAAAGTTAGCTAGTGCTTACTTATGTATATAAATTTGGGCATCGAGGGAGGATGTCCTGACCTACAGGGATGTGTTTGTAAATTACACATCTTTTAGACTACCATGTAGTAGAATGGTTACCTTTTTTCCTAAAGAAGTAGAAATTAATTCAATAGAAATAGATTATTTAGAGTTACTTTCAAGTAAGGAGGAAAACATAACTTTAAAATGTAGTTCAATAAGAGACAGTATTGTGAGCAAATATTAGTGTTACTATCTCTTTTTAAACATATCTATAGCTAAACGAACTTAAATTTTAACTGCTTTTCCTAAACAATATTATGCTTTTTCTGATAGTTTTTAAAGCTTTATTTTTTTGGTTTGCCTTCTACCTCCATCTGTATGCAACCTAAGAATTAATAGTCATTAAATTAGTAGACATGGAAGGAAAAATAATAAATAATGAAAATAGCCCTTATTGCTTACATTCTATTTTAGTTAGAACTAATATAAGATCCAGAGGATATTGATGGGGGGATGAGGGGGTAAAACATTACATGCCTAGTTATTTCATAGGTAACCTATACTTTGGATCTTTTATTTTGTAGTTTTGTTTAAAAACAACATTGATGCTGAGTAGCTAGTAAAATAACTTACTTTAATAGCAAAATGCATGTGGTGGGGGTTTTATTGATGCTTGTCTGTAATATTAGTAACTGGTTTATTTACAGCCTTTTGTTAATTATAAAGGTAATTAAAATTTCAAATTTCATGAGCATGTTATACATTTGTTGATAATATAAATCATGAGTTTTAATGCTCTGTACATTGTTATTACATTAGGATGTTGTATTCATTTTTTCAGTTCCTCTCTTGTCTTCTTAATCTTGCACGTTTGCAAGCAGGAGCGCACCAGCAGCAATAAGACCTTTTTCCCCAAAGTGTCTGACATGCATCTGAAAATGTGACAGACTTTAGATTTTAGAAGTTCTGTTGTTCAATCATATAAGAAACTTAAACTGATAGTATTTCACATTTTCCACATGATGTGCTCTTGCGATGAATAGCTGTGTAGCAGCACACAGGAAAAGCAGAGTTCTTGGCAATACCAGCTCAATTGCATCTGCAGATGAGGATTTAAAATTCTATGCAGCAGACAGTACCTCCAGCAGGCGAGTAAAAGGTTACTGCATTTTTATGCTTGTTTGTTTCCATAGCCTTTCTTTACCAAAGGTTTTTTAAAAAATACAATGTCAAGTGCATGCCTGTTTTTAGATATTCTGGAAATTGATTTAAGTATAACAGGAATATCAAAAGGGCAGTGCAAGGTGAGAGAAGAGGCAGTACTGGTTCTTTTTAGCTTTAAACCAAGGAAGAAATTGAGCATGAGGCGTACACAAATGAAGAACCTGACAATGCCATAGAAAACAGGAAGTTCTTAAACATTTTAATTCAAGGTGTTTCTTACTACATTTAGTTTTTAGACTCTCTTCCTCAACAAAGAGTCCTGTTAAAAAAGATTGATAATCATTGGCCTATGACTGCTCATTAAGTTACAGTTATTTGAGGTATGGTTATTTAGGAAGACTATAAAATATTTGTATTAATGTGATCCTGGAAATGATAATGTGGATTATAGTTACATGGTTTAAATAAATATCTTTATATATTATTAACAAAAAAAGGATGCTTAAATATGAAATATACTAGAGTATGGCTAACATACTTAATATTAAGACTATTGCTTATATTTTTAGGGTGGTTTGTGTTTTTTAGATCTCTTTAGTGAGATGCAAATAACCCAAGTGGGAGACTATCCTGTATCATAATAACCAGATTTTTGATGGTTTTTTCCTTGTTGTCAATACCTATCTTTGGCCACATGCCCTTTTTTTTTTTAAATCATTAAAACTCTTATTGCTCCATATTTTTCAAGTTTAAGTACAATATTCAGATAGAATTTTTTTACTTTGTATATCAACCACCATTCGCCCCCCTCTAAGCAATACTCAGAGATTTTTAATAGCTACTGTCTGAATTTTGTTTTTAAAAAATTCTTAAGCCTATGTTTCTGTATTTTAGATTGACTAGTAAGATTGAAAATGATCCTGTAAATTAATCTATAACATACAAGTAAAATCAGTTGATTATTCTTACTGTGAGTGTTTGGCAGGCTTCTTGAATTGTAGAGTCATAAAAGGTCAGCAATTCTGATTGGTAAGTTAAAGAATCTGTCCAGTAATTTGCTCCCTGTTGTTTCTCAGCGCGATGCAGCAGCAGTTCTTTTCCAGATATTGAGCGGTTCTTGAACAGTGTGTTTGGGGACAGGGAGGGGTGGGGCTCACTCCTGTTGGTTGTTGAAATAGTATGCATTTACAGAGGAACAGGTTGGATAGGCTGAGCTGAAGGCATAGGCAAACAGATCTAACTGATGGAGAACAGAAAGAGTGGTTAGTATAATTTGGGGGTATATTATCTTGAGTTTGCTCCTTTGTTAAGTACTTGGGTTTTAATATAAAACAGTGTAAAATATTAAAGCATCTTACCTTCTTTCTAAAGAGTAGCCGGGAGACTTCTGTTTTTAGTATCGAGTTTTTCTTGGCCATGAGTTTGTGGCTGATATCTTCTGTGAGGAAGCTGTTGTTTTATTCTTTTTTAACAGTGTTTCTTCCAGCCAGAAAGCTGCAGAATGAGGCATTTAGCCAATTTTGAGTATATATGGGACATTACCAGTTCTGCTTTTTTAAGTTAAATTCTCATCTAATGAGCAAGTCAATGTGTGGCTGTGGCTGCAGCATTATTTCTTCTTTAATGAAGAGGTTGAGCCGTTCGACCTGCTGCTCCGATCTGTTCTCTTGTAGCCATACATCAGACCAGTTGCAGAGATTATCCATCGAATGTCCCAGGCAACCAAAGGTAACTACATAGATTTATTTCAAATAAAAATATACAGTTAAAATGGATGCATTATAGCTAGTACCAAATGATTAAAAATAAAAGACCAATTAAAGATGTTCTTAGCAGTTTTCTTGACCTTGCAGTAGCTATCCAATATCATTTTGTCATCATCAGATTGTGTAGCAATGGAAATGCACTGCAGTAATTGATTTTGTAATAGGATCAGGTGATTTACTAGCTGCACTGACAACCACTTGCTTGCTCTCTCTGAGCTGTGGAGCACTCTAATGGGTGTTGTGATTGCAGCCTGGAGTTGATGTGAGACTGCTAGCCACTTAAAGCAGCAGCACTGATTTATAAAATTAGAATAGTAAGCTTTTCTTTTTTGCTTTAAGTTTTGGGTAGCCTCAGTAATTTTAGTTAATTTGAGGGCCCCAGTGAAATTTCAGAGATTATATTTTACTTCATTCATTATTTCGTAAGAAGTTCGTTGGCACTCCTACTTGCCTTGAGCATGATGAAATATAATCGCTCTGTTCCCTACTCCTAGCTCAGCATCAACACATGTATCAGCATACTCTGGTATTGATCACAGAGCATATCTTGAAAATATAAGAATTTATCTAACTGTTGTGTATTATCAAAATGAAATAGAATATTCTTAACAAATTTCATCAAGCTCTCGCTGTCATTATGCTAATAGAATTATGGTAAATTCTTGTGAGTTGTATTAGAGTTGTTTTGTATCTTTTTGACCTTTTGCATTCTTAATGGTTTTATGGTTATAACAAGATTTAGGAAATTTGAGTTGGACCAAATTTGGCCACTGGAATATTGATTAAAACATTAAAGTAATGTTTGAGAATACAGCAAATTAATAACTTAACCTCCAGGACTATGAATATTCTTTGATTATATTTTAATGATTTTTTTTCATCTTTATTCTCTGCCTTTTAAACAAATACTTGATTACAAATTCAGAAGTATAGGACTAAAGCTTAAAGTAGAATAGAACTAGTATTGGAGAAGAAAAGTCAAGACTTTTACATTGAAGTTTTGCTGAGTGGTTCGCATTAGGGAAGAAAATTATCTCCCTCCTCTCCCTTTCTCACCAACTCTTCTACCTCTAATTACCTAGTTTGTAAAGTGTTTTGTTCAGAATCTGACATATAAAAATAGTGAGTTCTCTGTCCTTTCCTAATTTATGTTCTTCTACCATGTTTATGTTCTTGCTGTGATAGACACTATTTCTTTCAACCACATCTAAAAACATTTATATTAATTAAATGTGTTAGTAATTTGCTATAGGAGAAATTGAGCATAAGATTACCATTGTATATACTATTCAAACCACCATGTGAAGAAAGCTTTTCTTTGCAATGTACTTAAATATTTCTTGCCCTTAGTGTTTGAGGCCTAGTGTTTCTTAAAAGATGCAAATATTACCAATATCATTGTGTACTTTATTTTGAATTCAGATACTTAAAACATTAATTATGGAAGACTGTAATATGATTTAAACACTAGTAGTGTTGGTAATCTTTTATTATTTAATGGGCAACAAGTTTATACCCCCACCCCCAGAAAACTTTGTGAACACTGATAATATTAATGTAACTATATTAATGTAATTTGAGATTTACAAGGATGTGTCTAAATTACATATATATTAAAATGTTAAATGATAGATTACCAACAAATTAATCATTGATGTATCAAGTTTCAGTGGAGAGGTATATATTAAAGCTTTTTTGCAGAGGATAGAGCAAATAGGAGGGAAAAAAGTGAAGACCAGAGTGTTGTCTATTTTTTTAAAAACAGATTGGTTAGAAAATATAGAACATATTATGATTGTTCTGTGTTTATACAATATTTCATGTAAAATAAATAAGCAGTATACTTTGTGAAGTTCTAGCCCCAGCAGAACTGCCTGTTCTTTTCTTAAGCCTACTTGTACTTGATGTAATCAGGCTCTGCCACTTATCTACTTGACCTTGATCAATGTATGTATGAACATGTTTCCGGTTCCTTAAACATACTCCTAAAATGTTCATTAAAAAGAATTCAATTTGCTCATATTTGTGTGAGATGTTATACTAGTTGACCTGGAAGTTACAGAAGTTGGAAGGAGGAAAGGTGAAATTTCTTAAAGAATTATTTTCTAGGTGATAATGAAATGTCTTTTTTCACTTCTCATGTCTTTTGGGGGCAGGACATTTTTGATATCCGGTATTCTCTAAATAGGATTGTTATTCTGAATAATTATTCTCATTTTTAAAAGAACAACTTTGGGATTAAATTCTGGTACTGCCAATTTTTCCTATGCTCTCTAACAAAGATAATGTTATTAAAGAGCTTATTTTAGTAATGGCATATATTTTAGTAATCAGTTTTTTAAAAGGTAGCCTTTATGTTACTAGTGCTTGCTCTATATATGGCCTAGCCAAAGTGGTTTGTGGGTTGATTGAATTAGGTACTTTTGAAGAGATGATCATGTCATAATAATTATAACAAGCATTTATGGAACCCTTAATTTGGACCAGATGCTATACTAAGCACTTCTATATTAATTATGTCATTTATGAGATAGTATTCTTACTGTCATTTTTAAAGATGAGGAAAAGTGATGCCCACAGAGATTATAAAACTTACATTAAATCACATAGCCAGGAAATAGAACCAATTTAAGAACTTGTACTTAAAAATATATACATATATTTTTTAAAATTGTGGTTAAATACTGCACTTTAATATATTTTTAAAGTATTTACACTATTAATTAAACAGGCACTGCATAGGTAAAGCCAAGTTCTGGTCTGAAGACCTTACATGATTACCTAATTTTTGTATCTTGAATAAGATGTAACTGCTGGTACATTCATCTCTTATTCAGCTGTTTGGAATGTACTTTTCATTGTAGTTTTTCATATAAAGCACTGTACTCTGTTTGCAGCAGTTTCCCAAAGTGTGGTTCAGAGATCACTTGCATGTGTGGCATTCAGGGTGGTAGTTGAAAGCCCAAATATCTGTCAGAATGTACTGACAGATGCACTGGAATGGGACCCAGGGATTTTCATTTTTAAACAAGCCTTTCAGACGATTCTTTAGCATACCGAGTTTTGAGAACTATGATGCTGGGAATGTGTTCCTACTTTACCTTTCTGTTTATGTTGTCTGTCAGCTTTCCTTTCTCTAAGAACTGGTTTACAAGCCATAGAGGATTTGTAAAATCCTCTCTCAGACTGTTAAAAAGTTTTGAAATGGAATGAGCAATCTCATGTACTAATGGTGAAGTGTGAATTGGTAATGTAAATTCTTTTATGAAAGACATTTTAGGAACATGTTTAAGTAGTATTTAAAATGTTTATAAACTTTGAATTAGTAAGCCTACTTCTAGGAATTTATCCTAAGGAAATAAATTAAAGATTTACAGAAACATTTAGTCACAAGGATGTTCATATCAGCATCATTTGTAATGGTGAAAAACTAAACTCAGTTTCGAACATCAGGAAAATAAGTTTATCATATCCATTTATTTGGGCCATTATCCAAATAATGAGAAGACTATTGAAGATGTAGGAAAATGCTCATGATTTAAAGTCTTTAAAGAAGGATGTAAAATTGTACTTAATACGTACATAGACATATAGTGCATATGGTATTAAGAACCATATGAAATTGCTTTTCTTATAGGTAATTGAGTGATTAAATGCCAGTATTTTCATGGAGTTTAACCTAACATGACATCAGTTTTGAAACTATCTCTTTGTTACACATTATAGAGAGGGAGACTGAAAGGAAGTATAGCAGATTTATGAAGTGATTATTTCTGGGTGGTGAGACTAGATAATTTAATTTTCTTCATATGTCTATATTTTTCAAGATTTCTAAGTCTTAGATTTTGCCTTTATATTAGGTCAAAATAAGTTGCCAACAAAACCAATTACTGGAAGCAATTGCAAGGCTTTTCTGGAAACCACCAAGTAAAATTTCTGTAAATTCCTTAAGCAAGCATAAGGACCCTTGCTATACCAATTCTCCTACCTCTTTTATTTGCCATTGAGTATATTTATGCAAATGAGCATACACACCTGCCCTCATCTAACAGATTTTGATTGGATTTCAATCTGCAGTGGAAAATAGGCTTTAAAAGAAAGAACATCAGTTTTACTAGTTTTTCTTTATCACTGGGTTCCTAAAGACCACCCATTATATACAAGTATTGGTTAAATAGCCACTTAAAGTGAAAAGCTGTGTTTTGGGTTGTTTACATTTTTAAATGAATTAAAAAGTTAAATTTTTATAATGAATTTTAAGTTAATGTGATTTAATTAATTTATAAAACTAAAGATTTTTAAAAAGAGTAACTTACATATTATCTTTAGTTTAAAAAGTTGCTACATTTATGTGAAAGGAAGTTATTCCTCCCTACCCTCATATGCTTTAATGTTTTTCTCTTTAAATTACAGTTTAATAAGAGTAATACCTACTGTGTTCTGATTATCACCAAATGCCAGGTATTGGATGCTTTATATATGTTATCTCTTTTAAACCTAAAACCTATTTATTATGTATAAGCTTCATTTTAGAGCTGACATCATTTCAAGCTTACTTGAGATCACATTAAGTGTTGGATCTGGGTGTGTACTTCAGTAATGTCTAACCTCAAGTCCCATGTTCTTACCATTGGTATTATCCGTGTCCATCTGAAATTTATATACAAGGGCTGTCGGGGAAAATCCAGCCATAAATGCCTCTTATTTTTCATATTACATGGCTGGATACTTTCCAGACAGCTCTCATATGTGTTCATAATTTGGGAAAAAAGAAAAACTTTAGTATAAATCTTCCTAATTCAGACTATCAATGAGTTGAGCAAAATAGATAATAAGTAATTATTTCTTGTTTTTTTTAAATCACTTCTTAGCTGTTCTGTTATTTAGACAGTACATGTGTCGTTTTGTCATTTATTGATAGCCAGGAACTAGCTTCTTGTGCAGTCCACTGGAAATCTTAAAATGAAGGAAGCCAAAAGTTGCCTTATGGGAAAGGCAGACCTGATGGGAAAGGCAGACAACAAAAACGTTAAGGTATTTCAGGCACATGGGTATGGAATAGAAGCTGTTGGAGCATAAAGTTGTTAATTCTGTTTGGGAGTAGTGATGAGACGTACTTGGGAAGCCATCTTAGAAGAGGTGAATTTAGAAGGAGACATAGATTATATTCTTGCCATAAGTCCCAGAATCTGCATTTTAGCAAGGACTCCTGCTCCACAAGTGATCTTTAATCTCAGCACTGTAGGTGGTAGGTAGTCAAAAGTATGAGAGCGGATATAATAGCCTGAACAGAGTGCGTAGAGTGAGAAAGAGGAAGTCAGAAACCCAAAAGTATTTTAGTGAAGGGATGGGAAGGCCTGAGAGAAGGAGTTTTATAGTTACTAAATTGAATACATGAATAAAGTAATGGGAGATACTAGAAAAGAAAGTAAGAGTTGGAAAGGGAATGCATCTAAGGAGAAACAAGTTGAAATAGTTAACCGGGTCAAAAATTTTATTCTTGGATTTACTAGAAATTATCCCTGTGTCATTTGCCAGGTAAAATCATTACTGTGGGCTTTTCAGTAAATGTGTCCTGTTCCTTTAAGTCAGAACTATATGTATACCATGCACAAATTGACATGAGTAATTGTGGTCCAGCCCCTATTGGGGTTTAATTCAGCTTAGTCATTGGATCAAGATGCCATGAGATTAGATTAATGTGACAGTTAAAATTTGTATATAATAAGTAATACCTTTTAGTGCCTTGGGATCAGATTGGACATGACTTAGAGATTTGGGGTTAAGTTGAAAATAATTAAGAAAGTAATTGAGGAATAAATTACTTTAAGCTAGAATAAGAGAATGACAGTGATGAAAATTAGGAGTTACAGGTGTTTCTTTTTTCATGATTCCACATTTATGTTTCTTTTATAAATTTTTTCACCAATATGTATAAGTTGTAAACCTGTAAAATTACAAACTTTGAAAGAAAAGTCTCAGAATTCTGCTTAAGATTACCATATTTAGGGGGAAAAAAGGTTATTGTTTACTCCGAAACCTGTTGTTAATAATAATTAAAAATCACAGTGTTAACCTTTTAAAGATAATGTTGAAGAGACAGATTGGTTTAATTTTTTTAAAGGAAAAAGAAGCATAAGAGCAAAGGTTTATAACATTCTGTTCCTATGTAGGAAATTTATTCCTAAATATTGGAATTGACTAGTTGCGAGAGTCATAGCAGTTCATCCTCTAAAAGAGTATCTCTTAAAATTTATTTGTTAGACTCACATCTGTAATAACTTTTAGGTATATTTTGCCATAAAAAAGAAGTTCTTGGTTGCTGTAAAATAAAGATTAGAAGTTATTGCCATATAGCCTTTGCTCATTACATATTTTATGATACTAACTTTTGCTTCCTCCTTTATTTTCATGCCATGGCTAGAGTTTTATTAAAGAGTGAATTGAAAAGAATACTGAATTTTATTATTTTTAAAATCTGTTGAGTTAAATTGGGGAGACTCCCTTCCTATTCATAAGGCTTCACTCATTGTCCTTGTTTTGCATTCAGGAATCAATGCTCTGTACTTGTGAATGTTCACAGAAAGAGACAAGAGTAAGATTGAAGAAATTGAACCTTTAAGCAGGAGAGGGGATGATTAGTGGAGCAAGTTTCTGGTGGCCCTGTAGGGATAACAATCAAAAGGACTGGCGGTATTAGTTTTGGAAATGATAGGGACCACTTTTTATTTTTAAGAGACAGGAGAAAAGGAAGGAGGAGTAAAGAAACAAAACCTCTGAGATTGAGATTTTAAAATTGACAAGAGCACAATTCTGAAAGCTTCGCTCATCACAATAAAGGAAAATAAAGTACTCATTTAACAAGTAAAAATTCAAGTTGTTAATAAACATTTTGTTTTATGTAGAACTGTGTAGTTTTGATGCCTATTTCCTGACTTACAGTGGAAATTATTCTTCATTAGTAGTTTTATTTTATTAAGAAAGCTAAATCTGTTACTTCCATCTTGAAAACTTTACATAGAGGAGACATGTTGCATAGTGAAAGTTTTGGAAAACAAATCATCTACACATATGCAATGAAGAAAGAAAAACAGACTTTCAGAGTTGTTACTGACCTTTTGATAACCCCTGAGCCAGAGTTTAATTCAGAATGTTATAATAATAAGCATGAATTGGCAGAAATAATAAAAGGTGGTATGAACTGTCGTGGTCCAAATGACATTTGATATAAAGCAGATAAGTTATGATTTGGGGTGGTTGGTTTCTCTCCTTTCTGCCAGCTCCTATATCCCTTCCTCCCATTTTTTAAAGTGGTAGGCATGGTCTGCTGGTATTTCTAACTTTAGTGAGTTTATATTTCAGGATGCATCTGTTTCAGAGCATCATAACTGCTTTGAAAATTCTTTAATGTGAAATAGGACCATTATGACCCTGAGACCGTCATGTAAAGTGAAATAAGCCAGACAGAAAAAGACTGAGAACCATATTATTTCACTCACATGGGGAACACAAAGCTGAAAGTAGTAAAGAAACAAAAACTCATGGATGCAATCAATAGTTTAGTGGTTAGTGGTTATCTGAGGGTAAGGGGGATGGGGCGTGGGAGAGAAAGGACGAGGTTCCAAATACATGGTGATGGAAAGAGAACTGACTCTGGGTGATGAACATACAACACAACTCTTAGATGATGTATTGTAGAACTCTACACCTGGAATCTATATAATTTTTACTAACCAATGTCATCCTAATACATTTAACAAAAAATTCCTTAATGTAAACCATTTCAGGTAAAAAATTTAATAACTTTTTATTTTTAATAACTTATATTACCAAAATTAAATTTTGATGAGAATTCGACGTTCTTAAAAGTGTTTGAAATTTCTTAGACACATGTCACTGACAGAGATTTAAATGCTAAAGTCAGGTTTTGTTGTTCAACTTGCTAAACAAATGTATGCTCTGTGACCAAGGTAGGTAAAAATTGCTTTCTCTTTAATAATTTGACATTTTCATAAAGAAAAAAATTTTAACTGTAAACTAAAAAGATCTGCCCTAAGGGAAGAAACCTGTGTCATTCTGCTTGTGGCATTATTATAAAATTAAAGAAACTGACTCAAAATAGTTTTTAAAAAAATACATAGTGGCATAGTCTAGAATTTATATTTAACTTATCATAATCTTGAGAGAATTTTGAGGTTATATATTTTACCTCTGTTATTGCCACCTGTATTTTTAAATGTTATTACCTAATTTTTATTCATTTCAAGTATTTCACTGTAATTCTTTTTATTAGAATTTTTTAAAGCAAAAACAAAAATGGGCAATGTTTTGGTTTGACAAAGTACTTAAGTGTTTAACAGCGGTGAAGTTTAACCTCTCTGTGCAGATTGGTTTTACCCAATACTGAAAAACTTAGGCTAGGTCTGAATAAAGCAGGTGGTGATGCTGGATTTTTTTTTACAGAACCATAATACAGGCAGTTCTGTTATAAAACAATATATGCATCTCTGGAAAAAGACCAAAGTTTTGCAAAATCATACTATAAAAATAGGAACAAGCTGTTCAGAAACTTAAGCAACTTTGTAAACTGTGTACTAACAAACCAGTGACAATTCCAATAAAAAACATTAATACAGCTAAACATTTGTACCTAACATCAGTTAGCTAATTCTAAGTCCTAGGATTTGTGCCTTCTCCTCTTAATGTAGGTAGGTCCATGAGGGCATTCAACTTCACGTAAGATAAGTTGTCAAAATTAAAAATTTTGATTCAGGATGTAACCTTCTTTATCAGTCTTCCCTACCCCCACCTCCCTTAAAAAAAATAAACATGTGGAAAATATTTTTATGGCTTCTTTATCTGTACTCACAGCTTGACCAGATAGTTGAACAATGTGGAAAGCCTAGCAGTTCTTAAAGCCACTAACCAGTCTCTGCTTGCCCTCTTCTACAGGATTTTCAGTTTTGTTTTGTTTTTTCTTAAGGTCATCACGTATTACTAAGGCTCTCTCTGTGAGAAAGCTTGTCCCTGATGGCTTTGAAGCATCACTGGGGTAAAGAAAATTCTTTGTGGACCAATGTGACTTTCACATTATACTGATGTCATCCCTTACTGATGAACAATTGAACTAATTCTCATTACAGAAAGTTGTTTTGTAGAAAAATAGACTGTTGTCTCGAGTTGTCTCATTGTTTTGTCATTAATACTTCATGCATTGAACTGTATTTACCTTTTTTCCTGTGCTATTAATAATTAATAAGTTCTAAGCTTTTCTTCCATGTAGGAAGGGGAGTAGTGTGATGGAATACGTGTACCAATAGAATACTATTTGTTCATTATGCTTGTATAAATATATGTTTTAAACCAGGCCATATGTATTATGACATCTTTTTCTTAGAATTATTCTTTAGTTCAAATAGTTTAGGCATTAATTTAGATGTTATCATTACTATGTAGCATAGGAACAGCGTGTTGGAGTTAGGCAGACGTGATTGAATCAAATTTAGGTCACAGAAGTTTTGGTTATATGAGGGTAATACTACTTATCTGGTAGGATTCTTTTGAAGATTAACAGATAATTTATATAAAATATCTAGCGTAGTGATTGGCACATAGCAGTTACTCAAATACTACTTCCTTTTCTAATGATGAAACTTAGACTGCAGAGATTAAGAAACTTGCCCAAGGTGACCCCGGTATGTACAAAAGTCAGATTCACTGATGGCCATATTTCTGTCCTTAGTTTTATATGGAGAAAAGCAAGAGCAGAACAGAACCTAACTATAGGTTCAGAAATGGGAGCTATAAAGATACATACACATACATGCAGACTCTCTTACTGATTTAAGGTTATTCTTTTCTCAACAGATTAATATGTTTCACTTGTTCATGTTCTTTTCAGATATTGATGATGATGATTATGATGAAAGATTGGTAGGGAAGTTCTTGATGTAAATTCTGGCTCTAATTAGACTAGTGCTGCTTTCAAGTGAAGGATGCTGTACTTAAGGTTGTGTCAGCAGTTTAATTCATTCCTGCTTACACTTTTCTAGCAGACTGTATTTCCCTAGCTAAACAATAATACTTAGGCATCAGTAAATTCATTGTTTACCTTCAAAAAAACATGGCATCTCCCCTGGTCAAAATAAAATATATCAGTTTGCTTAGTTTATACTACTGCATTGTGTTGATCACATGAGTTTTCCTTTAGGATAGTTTATAAATGATGATGAAATTTATTTGGTTAATGTGAAATCAGTCCCTTTCTATTTGTTTTTTAGTAAAATTTCTACTTTTTAAGCTGGTCATTATTTTATTCTTCTACTTACAGATAAAATGATAGCAGCAAAAATTATTTTCTCTCCCCTCAGCTTGCTACCTTTTAGTACAGGCATCTTCAACCCGTGGCCCAGGACACCTTTGAATGAGGTCCAACACAAATTCTTAAAACATCATGAGATTTTTTTGTGACCTTTTTGGCTCATCAGTCATCATTAGTGTTAGTATATTTTACGTGGCCAAAGGCAGTTCTTCCATTGTGGCCCAGGAAAGCCAAAATGTTGGACACTGCTGTTTTAGTATATGAAAGAAGAAATATTGTCAGTATATTTATAACTGAGATTTGTTTCAACTGCATCCAGTTATTTACGTTGTAATACTATTTGCAGTGATGTTCAAGAACTGCATGCTGTGGATTTTGTGGAAGATGTGTTGTATGAATTTGCAGTGGTTGTAATTTTGTTCTTTTATGTTTTGAAATTTTAAGAATCTGAACTCAGGATTTGGCCTTGCACAGTTTCTGTCTTCTATTGATTTTTAAAACTGTTATAAAAATTGAGATTACATATTCAAATTTGCATGTAGTGAGTGATTAATTTTGAAATATTATATATTTCTCTTTAGAATCAGTTGATATTTTGATCAAATCTAAGAAGCTTGTGGGACACAATTTTAATTAGTATAAGAAAAATGCTGCTATTTAATGGCATGTTATCAGTGTCTGAGAAGCTGAAATATGAAAAAAATGTGTGCCTCTTAAAAATTATGAAATATTGTAGGTGTGTATTCAGATTTTAGGGCTCTTTTTTGGCAAGGAGCAAATTTTGTGTTACAAGTTGTTGAGGACCCATCTCAATTCTATTTATATGTGCAACTGTGCCAACTATTTTTTATTTCTTTCTTCCATTCGTATTTATTGACTATATGTCATGTATCTCCTTCATTGCTTAGCACATATTTGCTAACTCATTGTAATTTCTTGATTAATTACATTTTGTCATCAGAATGGTGGGAAAAAGAAGTAGAGTGTATATTTCAAAAGAGCATCTGTATGACTATGCTATAACATAATCAGGAGTTTGGAAGTTCAGAAAAATATGATTGAACTTTTTAATTCTAAAAATGAGGTAGCAAAGAGTTCTTCAAATTACTTAATGAAATTAGGTGACTTTGCAAGGAATAAAATAATAATGGCCTAGCATTTATGTATGCATGCATACTTACCTTAATTCTTTAAGAGATACAAAGTCTTGTGTTTATATAGTAAAAGTGACATCCTGGCACCTTATAGTTTGAATTGTTATGGCATCTTTGACCATAGAAGAAATCTAGAGAAGCCCAGTGGTTTGGAAGATATAGCTTATTCTGCAGCTACACAAGTGAATTACTGTTTTCAACACTGGTTATGGAATAGTGAAATGAAGAGGTGGCTAATAGTAAACTCAGTGGCTTCAACCTATGTGTTGCATTCTCAAATGAATGTCATGTCCTAGAATAATTAAGATTCTTTTTTTTTGAAATTTAAAAGAAAGCTAATGTCCATTGGCTCATTGTTTTGACGTCAATTGATTATGCAGATAACTCACCTGGGGTTTTTGTTTAAAATGCAGATTCTGATCAGGTGGATCTGGGGTGGGATTTTGTATTTCTAACAAGCTTCCTGGTGATGCCAGTAGCTGGTGGAAGACCACATTTTGAATAACAAGGCTCTGCTCTCTTGTCTTTTCTAATTGCTTTTTTCCATTTCTGTGAGAATAATCCCTTTAATGCATAGATGTGACAGTGTCAGCTCTCCAGTGTAGCCCTTTGGTGACTTTCAGTCTTCAGTTCATCTTCCTTATTCTGACACACAGATATTCAAGATTTGGATCCTGTCTTCAGCCTGACTTCTAGTCCATTAGTCTCATTTCCAGCAATTCTATACCCTAAAATTAATTTCAAACCCAGCAAATCTTAACTCTGTTTCTTTAATTTTTCACTTTTGTAATGTGTCTTTCCTACTCCTCCCCGGGTTGTTACCTATAGTACTTCAATACTCATTTTAAAGATTATATTCTTTGTAAAATCATTCAAGTCCTCCCTGCAAAGAGTTAATTATGACTTTTGTTTCTAGTAGTATAGTGGAACACCAAATAGATATTATGAAAAACCCTCTCAAATCAAACAACTAAAATGCCAGATAAAATAAAGGTATAAATAGCTGGCTAGCTAGAGAGATTGATTTAACTATAGTGCTGTCCTGAAAAGGAAGAAATTCACAGTGACTAAACAGGAGACCCTGGGAGCTGAGAGTGGGAAAGGCCAACTTTTGTGCTGGGGAATTTTTAAAAACCTGGAGACCTTGGGTTTCTAATTTAAGGGCTGCCTTAAGTGCTAGAGACAAAGAGATATGTTAGAAGGCCATGTAAGGTAGTGCATAAAGCCTACATAAAGATGGAGCCCAAAGCTTATCTCTGTAATCCTCCTAGTAATCCTGTGTTAGAGGTACCATTTTGAATCTCCTTTTGCAGATAAGGTAACAGATTTAAAGACATTGAGTAATTTGCACAAGGTTTCATAGCTAGGTAGTAGTTGAATTAGAATATGTACTGTCATCTAACTACTGAACCTGGGCTCCTTAACCACTGGGTTTTTAGGACCTCAATTTTTTGCAACTGTTTCACTGAGTTGGCTTTGATGTTGTGCTGAAATGATCTGTTTCTCAATGGGCTTCATTGCTATTATTTCTCATTCTTACCTTGGCTATAAAACCATTAGCTTTGCTAGAGCCAAGCAGATTTTTCTTTGACCACAGTACTGTAGGACTTCCACTGCCCTGGGGGTGCAGTTCAGGAAGGCAGATTCAGAGGGACAATCACTTTGTGTCAGGGTGGGTAGTGCTTGAGAGGCAATATAGCATAGTTTCTGAACCTCATTTCTTCATCTGTAAAATAGAATCTACATCATGAGTTTGGACAGTGAAATCAGGTTTTACATTTAAAATATTTAGCAAGGTCTTTCACAAAGTAAGACTCAATAACTAGGTAATACTTATTTTGAAGTTGCTTTAAGAATTGGTAAGGAAGCAAGGTGATAAAGTTGATTAGCTTTTTTGGGTTAGAGTCTAGACTTTGATTTCATTGTTTTGCCTAAAATTAATTACTGGTTAAAACTGTCAAAATACTTGTAATCATATGTAAGTATATTTACAGATTCAGATAGAGCTTTACGAGGACTTTGTAACTATTAAGCAAAAGCAGATAGCATGTATACAGGATCTTTGGGATGTGGGGGAGATGTGGGGTACTGCTACAAATTACTCCAACCCTTTGGTTCTGAAGGGCACTTAGAAAAAATCTCACATAACTTCTTTAACTTTGCTAGGGGGAGACTAAAAGCGCATATATATATATATATATATATATATATATATATATATATATATATATATGTTTGTTTTTTGGCCAGGGCCCACACATGATTGGAAGAAAGGCTATGTTTAGGGGTTTGAGAAAGGAGTGTGGTCTCTATCTTAAGAAGGAGCTTTTATATGGAAAAGATTGTTGTAGTGATGTTGTGTTACTGTCACTTACTCTCTTGCTTCTGCAAGATCCTTCTTAAGCCATGTTTGAAGACAGGTTGGTGGAGTGGAATGCACATAAACCTCGGGTCAGATATATCTGTGTTTCAAACTGTTACTAAATTGTACTAACTATAAATCTTTGTGCAAGTGACCTTAATCCAAGCCTGTTTCCTGTTTTTGTAAAATGGGAGTAATGATCTCAGGGTTCTAGAGTAAATGAGTACTTAGCATAGTTTTGGACTTTAGTGATACTCTGTAAATGTTTACTAATCTATAAGATTTCTTGCTAATATTTTGGTTTTATATCTTGAGTAGTTGAATTCCTGCAGTAGAAGGAAGAAGGAATATTTTTATGGCATTCATTAATTATTTTTATTATTCTTTTGAGTTAGCACTCTATTTTGTCTAAGTGCAAGCAATAACTTCATAATGAAAGAATCCTACCTAGAAACTTGAAGATCTAAGAAATATTTTTTCTAACAAACCTGAAAAACAGGAGTTTTGGAGAGCAGGAACCATGGTTATTGTCTTCTCAGTTATTTGAATGGCTGGGTTTAGTGGTAAAATCCTTAGGCAGTCCTCATTGTGATAAGGAATTCGAGTTGTGACCAACCCACAATGCTTCCTCTTAAATTTAGATTGAGTGTACAACACAGCATCGTTTGTACTGAAATCGAGGGTGTTTGGAAGTTTGAGAGTGTTTTACAACTACTGCCTTGTTAGGTTTGTCCAGAAATACTGTTCTATAACCTGAAAAATTTTAAAAATTTCTTGTTTGAGAAATGACAGATCATTACAGAAGGGATCTAGTTTACTGATTTAATCATTATGACTGTTGCTTTATTTCTACATATATAGAGAAGATCTTTGTAAGAAAATCATGATACTTCTTACTATTTAAAAAATAATAGCTCTCAGTATTTACTAAGAAATAAATAAAAGAATAGTTTTAAGTAGAATTTAAGTGCTTCTTGGTATTAGAATTAAGTTTTAGATGTTTTGTTTTTTGGCATTTTTTTGGTGGTTGATGATTTTTGTATTTTTGCTTTTTCAGTCACTGTAGTATCGACAAATAAAGGTATGGGTGGTCAGTGATGGAACCAAGCTAGAATGAAATTTAGTTTACCTAGTTTGTCCTATAATTATATCTATATCTATCTATCTATCTATCTATCTATCTATCTATCTATCTATCTAGATGTTTTTCTCATAATTTTTTAAGATGCAGGGCTTATTATGTCTTTGGTCAGTATTGTATCCTCAGTGTCTAGCACATGATAGGGTTTAAATATTTTTCTTTTTTCAATTCAAATATACATTTTCTGAAACTGCACTGTGTGCTGTGTAGTCAGGCAGTATCTTCCCCCAGTATGTCCACTCAACCTTCTTGGCAAGAATTTGAAGAGGAAGATGGGATGATTGTTTTTGGGAGTCTGTCTGTGCATATTGATTCTCTGGCATATTCAGCTATATGAGGTAATTGTTTTACCTCACACAGTGAGAAAAGAAATCTGGACAGGAGTTACTTGAATCTCAACAACACACTTACTAACTGAAACCTCCCAGGATCACAGGCAAGGGGGCAGCAAGCAGTTGCAAATGAGAGTAGGATTCCTAAATTTAAAAAGCAAATAAAAAGAAAGCTCTTTTCCCCTTGTGCTCTACAGTAGTTGCCATGCTAAAATTATTATTAAGATACGAACTCTATTAAAAAACAGACTCACTAGTTTTCTTCAGACAGATTTTCTATATTATAATCTTGTATTTTTTCTGAGGTTTAGAACCACCTTGTAAAATGATACTAAGGCAGAGTAGAGGGCAAAGCTAAAGGGATTTGAGTCAATACTTGCTCATTGTAATAGTGTTGAGGCTTTCCTTAAAGATCCTGAGTTATTTCTGAAATTTAGTCGATTCTGGTTTTCTTTAGTCATGTGGTCATTGGCTCTTTAAGGCAGTGGCTTCAGATACTGTCCCTTCTGTTGCCGTAGTTTGTGTGGCCCTATCAAATTCTTCATTCAGAATTCTGTACCTGCAGCGAGTGCTTCACAGTACTGATGCCTCAAAACCAGGAAAACTGCCACCTTGCCTTTCGAAATGGAGAAATCAGTATTCTGGGCATTTATCCTGGCTTGCTGAGGCGATCGCGTCTGGTATTAGTACAGTGAAGACCTGACTAAAGGGCGCAGAGCAAAGAAAACTAAAGCCTTTTTCGCCATGTAACAGGCTCACAATGGGAGAGTCAAAGAAGGCAGAGAAGTTTTTGCATTGTCCTCAACGAATTATAATATATATGTATTAGTTCAGGTGCTTTTTATGTAAAGTAAAATGCATGAGTAAGTTTTGACAAACATATATACCTATGTAACCAACACCTTAGTCAAGATAAAATATTCTTATCAGTCCCCAAATTTCCCTCTTGCTCCGTTCCTTTCACTCAACACTTAGGCACCTACTGTAGATTAGTTTTATGTATTCTTAGACATCATATAAATAGAATCTTACAGTGTTGCTTCTTTGTGTCTGGCTTTGTTTAGTCAACAGATTGTTTTTGACATCCATGTTGTTGCATGTATCAGAAGTGCATTCTTTTTTATTTCTCTGTACTATTCCATTATATAAATATATCTCAATTTATTTCTCTAGTCTTCTGTTGATGAACATTTGAGTTATTTTTAGTTCTGGCTATTATGAATAAAGCTGCCCTAAGTATTCTTACACTAACCTGTTCAAGGGTTTTTCTCTTGGATAAGTACTTAGGAGTATATGTGCTAGCTCACAGAATAAGTGTGTGTTTTTAATAAGAAACTGTCAAGTAGTTTTCTATAGGGACAGTACCATTTTACAATCCCAGTAGCCATGTATGAGAGTTTCAGTTGCTTCCTGTTTTCACCAACATTTGGTATTATCTGGACTCTTTTAATTTTTAGCAGATGTTATGGCTGGGAAGTTGTATCACATTGGGTTTTATTTTGTTTTTTCTTGATGCCCAACATTATTTAGCACCTTTTCATGTGTTTATCAACCCACTTATGTATTCTTTAGTCAAGTTAGTCTTTCATACATTTTTTCACTCAATTAATTTTGAATGATGGATAGCTGACTTAGTAGTACATGAATGACCTCTGTAATTCTTGACTTTTCTTACACATGTTTCAGCTTTCATATACAAACCTGACACCCCTCCTGCTCCAAGTCAGGATGACATCAGTACTCTATCTAAAAGACCTGTCGGAGGGATCA
Organism: Lyroderma lyra; assembly: GCA_004026885.1. NCBI lineage: Eukaryota > Metazoa > Chordata > Mammalia > Chiroptera > Megadermatidae > Lyroderma > Lyroderma lyra. The sequence continues at coordinate 124,550 of PVJL010003781.1, forward strand.
GTTTGCTCAGTCATAGGGTTTTCTCTTTCCCCCAGAAGTAGTCTTCATTCTTGAACTAACACAAAGAAAGAGAAATATCTGGCAACAATTTAAGATGGACACTTTATCTTTCAAAAATCTGTATTTACCATGATTTTTAGTGTATGTCTACATGAGAAAAGTTATTGAATATATTCTAGGAAATGGAAAAATTACTCTGTGAATTTTATATGTATTTGTTGGTTAACACTTTCAGAAATTATAGTAAAAGTATATGGACTGTAATAGAATCCATATGGACAGTTGAATATCACTTTGTGAATATGGAAAAAACTTTATTGTGCATGTATATGCACTGGTGTGTCACTGCATTTTAAAGTTCAGCATTGTAATATGTACTTGACATTATGGTATTAACATCAAAAAAAAAAAGAAAGAAAAAGAAGAAAAAGTAGTTCCTATAATTGAGCTTATTTTACTTTCCTTGAAATTAATTTTTTTAATATTTTCATAAATTTTGCAAACTCATAAGAAATGTAATAAATTCTGCATAAAGTTTCTTACTGTAGGCTCAGCAGATTTAATTGAAATAAAAGTTGTAAATTAATTTTAATTACTGTGATTTACAATATGAAAAATATATTGACAGTATTGAATGGTAATTCTTTCAAAACCATAAACCAAAGCAACCAAATGTAAATATTGCCTAGATATAATTTTATATAAGACTTTGAAAAATATTTCCTTACTCAGTGACATGATCAGGCTCAGATGTAGGCCTAGCAATTAGAAGATTTCTTCCTTTACAGACTCATATAGATGTGAAAATACTGTTTTTGAGTCTCAAAAATAAAAATTATATTTACCTCTTTACTGTCACTATACCTCTTTAATTTACCTCCGTAGTGTAAAAATTACACTTACCTCCTGTGCTTGTTCTTTGATTCACAAATGTCAATTCAGGTTCAAACATGGCAATAAGCTAGCACATACAAATTTCCTTTCAACAGAAGTGAGGCCATTTCTTAGCTTACTCTTAGCTGCTGTTTACTGAATAAGAAAAAGATTGTGGAATTATGAGAGAAGTTAAAAACTGTAGGCTGATATTCACTGTTTTCCTCACTTAAATCCAGAACTTGTCTGGGACAGATCAGTAAAACTCAGCTTGAATGTGTGAGACCGTAGCTCTTCTTCCTTTTTTTTCCTCAAGTCCAGTTCTCACACCCAGAAGATTCAGAAAGAGTTCGGCAGTGGTACATTGCGTTGGAAGGGAAGGAAAACCTGTTCAGTATTGTTGTGCAGCTTCTCCAGGTGGTTTCCAGTAAAGACTTGAGCCTGGCTGGCACCCTTCTTCCCTCGAGGCCAAGCAGCAGAGGACACAATTCAAGGTTTTTTAAAATTAATACTATGATGTTTTCCACAAGCTCATCTTCCTTTTAAATCCAAGAATCTTATCCCTTGAAGTCAAAAACATTTCTTCATGCCTTACAGGGATTGGCTAGCTTCTGCTGCCATTCTTCGTCTTCCAAGTATTCAGCCAAATCTAGCCCTCCGTTGGTTTCAAGGGACCTCTTTCAGCTCAGATACGCTGTTGAGAACTTTTCCTCTGCGAAGCTACTGGATTTCTTTATGTAGAGGGAGATGTTCTTTAAACATTCTGGAGTGAAATGACTTTTGTTTAATGAAGTTAACCATTTTGTGGTGTCTTCCAGAATGTTTTTATTTCATCCAAAGAGTTTGTGACACCATAATGTGTGGATGCCTTCTCTGTCAATTCAGGACCCTGAGAAATAAGTGTCAACACAAGATTTGATGTGCAGGGAGTCGCCCATGCCGAGTTGGTTATTGAAGCAATCACCCTGCTCAGTTGTTGCTGGAAGAAGCCTAGAGGAAGCTTGGCCATGTGTGAATAGTGCAGTCGGTTCCAAGGTGAGGTAGCTGGGGGCTGTCAGGCAGCTCTGCTCCTTGTAGCAGGTTCTTTCCGAGGATCCTGCGTGGGCCACCACTGTGGCTACCACACCTTCCTCACCCTGTTTGGGCTTTGACATCATCCTGCTATGTGGACACCTTTCTTACCTTGCTCCTGTTTGACACCCCCACGCAAACACACATTCTCATTCTGCTGTCTTTGACCCACTGAGTTTGTTCACTATATGAATCACTTCTTATCCATCTCATAGTCAGGTTTGCTCCAAGCTGGTCTGTCTCTCCTTCCACCAGCCCCCACATACCTGAGGTCCTCCCCACTCTGCTTGTATTGACTGCCCTCTGGTGGACTGTCACCATCCTTACCTCCACACAACTAACTTGCTCAGCTCCATCTAATGACTTCAGGATTAAATGGTTGAGGGAGGAGGTAGTAGGAGGGAGAGGAAGAGTCATCTGGGGTTCTTAGATTTGCAACTGGCTACAGTATGGTTCCATTCAGTGATGTAGAGAAAGTAGTAGTAGGATCTAAGGACAAATTTGGGTCTCAAGTGTGAGAGAGAGAGAGAGAGAGAGTGAGAGAGCGAGAGAGAGAGAGAAGGAGTTGGGTTTTAAAATAATAAATTTGGGTTGACAGTGGGACTTCTGGGAAAACTAATAGGCTCAGTAGAGGAGTTTTACTGGAGATAATTGAATTGTCATTAGCTCTCTGCGATATTTGAAATCTGGGTTTCAAAGAAACCACAGAGAAGGACGGGGTTGGCGGTGGAAACCAACACTGGTGCCTGAGGGGTGGTACCAAGCAAAGGAGGACTGTCAAGGGGACCTGAGGAACAGCTCTTTGTGTCCTTTCTCGTGAAGATGGATATAATGGATAGGGTGGATGGATTTAAAATTTTCAGTTTAAAATCATAGAACGTAATGAATACTTGCTGTTTGTGTGATAATACTCCCTGTATTGGTCATTTGGTGTTGATTTTGTTAATCTGTGTTACTGAGGATCTTCCAGTTTAGTAGTCCCTGGAAGGTTTCCCCTAAGTAACATGTTTCCCTTGTTAGCGGCGGTGTAGGAGCTGTGGAACCAGAATCTCCCAAAAAATTAAATGCTTTTGAAGCATTAATCTTTTTAGTTACATATTTGTTTTTTTTATAGCCTGTGTTGAAAATAACAAGAAATTAGACAAAGAGATAAAAATGATTTTTATGATTTAGAAGATAATTTATAATGGTAAAATGCTATATTTATATCTCATCACTTTCAGAAGTACTACAAGTGACTTGTTTAGTACAGACTCCAACTTGCAAAAGGGTGTTTAAAATAATTGATTTCATGTTTGTGGCCTGGCTTGAAGGTTTTTCTTCGTTGAAGAAAGACTGCTCAGTACATGACTGGCTTTAGAAAGATTTAATAATTATTTATTTACTAAGCAAATGTTTTGAGGACCTACTAAGCCAAGCCTTTTTGTACACGCTGAAGAAAACAGTGGTGAAAAGAAAAGTGTCTCCTTACAGAGCTTAAATTCCAGTGGGAAGAGGCTGATACTACGTGAATAAATGGATAGACAGACACTTATATAGCAGGCTTTGTGCCGGCGCTTTCATACAGTGCCATGGAGGAGGGTACAGCAGGGCAAAGGGCAAAGGGAATGGGATGCAAGGAAATTGTTGTTTAAATAGAACGATTAGGGAATGTCATTGATTAGGAGATACTTGAACAGGGTCCTGAGGGAAATAATGGGAAGAACCAAGGAGCTAATGGGGAAGAGCATTTAGGCAGAGGGAACAACCAGTGCAAAGGCTCTGAGGTAGCAGCATATTTTCCTCTTTAAGAATGAACAAGGAGTGGAGCAAAGTGAAAAAGGAAATAATAGAGTATGAGCTCAGAATGGTGGGATATGTGTATATTACATAGGACCTAACAGGTGACCATAAAAGTAAAAATGCTTTTTTTCTGAGTGAGATGGGAGGCTTTTGGTGGATTTTGAGTAGCAGAGTGATTTGACTTACTTTATCATGTATTCCAGATATTTACTTTTAAGTATCTGGAACATAGCAATTAACAATTAAATAGTTAATTTGGCATATAGAGAGTTACAATAATAAGTCAATGTTAGTAAGTGACCAGAAGACTGCTGGTAATTAGGGAGGCTCTTTTAGAATTTAGTGAAAATCCTAAATTGGTTTCAGAATATGATTCCAAGCTTTGAATTATCTTCCTAATGATCAGTACAGTGTGGTTTCTTTTTCTGCCATCTGTGACTTAAAGCTTCTTAAATGACTTTGTAGCTCAAGCCTAATGGATCCTGCCTTCCATATTCCTTCCAGAAATGTTAATATTGCACAGTCATTTGGAGGCTTTGGCAATTTGCTTAAGTCACCGCTTGCTTTATCAGTGTACCCAGAATTCCTCAGTGTCTCCTTTGATTTCAAGGTCTTTGCCTTGAGATCTTCTTTTGAGGCTCACATCTCTAGTTCATTCTGAGATAGGCTTTCAGAGCTCAATTTGTTTAACATGTGTACTATGCCCACTTTGATTCCTTTAAGTGTTCTAAGATGAGCACTTCAAATGGTTTTGGATAATCAAAATTCTTTTGAAAAGCAGGGTTTATGAGAAACTAGTTAAAAAGTTTATGAGACACTAGTTGTTTGTTTGTTTGTTTTTAAAGCACTGAAATTAAGTCTGAAGTACCACTGAATCAACAGGTATGATGACTAACTAAAAGTTACCCTGTATTTTCTAGGACTTGGGAAAAGTCACAGAGTAGTACTGTTTTATTTAAATAACCTTGTTTTTGAAAGTTTTGAAAACCAAAATCATTGTAGTTCTTTATCTTGGAACAGAGCTGTCTGTAGGTGTCTCCTTCTTTAGGTACCCTTAGGTTAGGACCACTCTGGTGTTCACGTTGCAGTGCACGACCTGCCAAGAATAGCATTGTTCTCCCCACTTACAAAAGGAAAAGCGATACCTTCCTCCCCTTTTTTTTCTCTAGTGATTACTTTATATGAAGTCCAACTTTCTTTAATATGGGCTATCTGAACTTTTACTTTATTTGAAAATTTTAGTGATGAATATCTATATTGGAGCTTTTAATTTCTCTAATCATTAATCCTTTGTTATAATAGATTGACAGAATCTTAACAATAGGTCATGCTGTGGCTTTTTCATTGATATCTCAGAATAAATACTGTGTGAATCCTGCATTCCAAGCAGTTCTCTGTTGAGAAAATTTAGATAAAGTAGGTACAATCTATCCTAATTCTTTGCACAATCTGTATTTGTGAATTCATGGGTGTGCACATGCACAGAGGCTAAAAAGTTTGAGTCACCTGACACTCATGTTCTCAGCTGAGGTCAAACAAGGCATCACACTCTGCCTTCTTGTTTCAGCTCTCAACTATGAACTAATCTTTTACCTAGTGTATGTAGTGAAACATTTTTCACTAAAATTTTTGTACCTGTTGTGTGTGTGATTTTGCTATTTCAAATGGCTCCCAAGCAGTGCTGAGATACTTGCTGTCTAGCATTGTGATTGCCTTATGGAGAGTATGAGCTTCGTTCAGGCATGAGTTATCTCGTGCTGTTGACTGTGAGTTCAGTGTTACCCAATCAGAAATATGTATTAAATAACACGTCTTTAAATAGAAACCCACGTGTGAAAAGATTATGTATTGATCAATTGGGGAAAATGTTGTTACCAGAGGCTTATAGGAAGTTACCCCTGTGTTTCTCCTAGGAGCAAAGGTTCAGTATTTGTGGCAATTTTAAAGAACACAATTACCATAAATAATCAGAACAGACTGTGTTTAGTTAAGGGTGGTGACTTATAGAGACTTTAGGTATGTAAAATATTTCGTAATTCCCTCTCTCTGAAATCATTGTTTTAGGTCTGTTTAAATACATGCATGCCAAGTTATAATGTAAAATCTAACTTTACTATGGGTTCTGCTCATGTTAAAAGCCATCGATTAACTTGTAAAGAAACATTTCTAACTATTATTCTCTAGAAAATTAATATTTGCTTGAAACATAGAGTGCTCAGTAAATACTTGTTTTAGAGTAATCTGTAAGCATTGTAGTGATTCTGGTTTTGTAAAGGAAGGCAGTACCAATTTTAGAGAATAATATTCTTTTAGGATTTTGTCATATGTAGTTATGTAGACTGAGGTACATGAAAAGAATTCAGTTGCGTGTCAATTTCTGGTCCCTGCTTTGCTTGAAGCTAGCTAGCAACTTGAAAATTTTACTTCATCTCTTTAAATCTCAATTGTCTTGTCTATGAAGTGATGGACTTTTTCAGAATTTGTATGGTTTTCCTTTGTCAGTATTATTCCTGACTTTGACTCATTTCCAATCTCATTATGCCCAACTCTCAAGGAAATTGCACAATTTAATGTCAAAATACATTAGCCATCAGATTTTATTTTACTGACCATAACTGCAGTCCTACTAGTTTTTGATAAAAACATGAGTTATGTATTTGATCTGTCTTGACATTATAAACTTCTATTGGTAAGAAGAAATAACATCATTCTGGAATTTTACATTGATTTTTTTAAATTGGGATATAGAATTCTGTTTGTGAATATTTGTATTTCATATGACACAGTATCCAAAAGTATACAAAATTTTTTTTCTAAAAAAAGTTTAGAAATAGAATTTTAGAAGCTAAAATACAAGAGTGGACAGTTAATTTCGCGAACTCATCCAAGAAAAAGTACTACCTCCCTCGTTGCTGAATATCACTATGGTCACCTTTGAAGTACTCCCCTTGGGAAGCTATGTAACTTGTCATTGCCAAGGTTATGAAAACTTACTGAGTTGTTTGTACAATGCTGCCAACGTAAGGGTACAGTGGTAAGTTCACAAACTTAATTGTCAGATTTTGGGTCCCACAGCAGCTCTGATGGCCATTCCAGAGAAAGAGTTCCAAAACTGCTTTGAAGGGTGGATGGGGGCTGGCATCAGTGCATAGCTTCCCAAGGGGAGTACTGTAGCAGTTTTTCTAGGATGAGTTTGCAAAATTAACTATCCAACCTTGTATACATTCTTTTGATAATATATACTTGATTTATTCATTTTTCTATATGACAGTTTCAAGTTTCATATCATGGGTACTTAATTTTTCTTTTTTAATGTAGACCTTTATAAACTATTTTTAAAAAGATATTTTTCTCCCTTAAAAATATTTAGTAGTTGGTTCTGATTTCCTATTAATATTACCTATTTTAATTAGGTCACTAGCTTATTTAATAGGTTATTATTAGAACTGATGTCCTAGAAATACTATTTTTTGTTTAATTTTAAATTTATGAATACCAACAGAAAATTTTTTTCTAGTTTCTGTATATTCATTTCCATTTCCAGTCCCAAAATAAGTCAGAGAAATACAATCCAATGTATATACTACTTGAAAAAAATTTTATATGTCTATCATATATTCTCAGTCTCTTTTAATATTCTGGAATTCCTGTCATCTGACTTTTAGCTGTATTATTGTTTATTGTGTATTAGCTATGCTTTAGTCTGATTCTTCTACTTGGGTTTACCATTTTGACCAAGTCTATCAATAAGAATCTGTACTATTTTGAAAGCCCTTTACATGTTATACTGTAAATGTGAGTGGGTTAGCTTTATTGGCTTAAATGAAGACACTTTCTTTTCTGTTACCCCCACATAACACTGAAGTTGTGCAATGATAATCATTTGAATTTGTATTATTTGTAATTGGGAACATAACTGTTCATTGGTGACCATTTCTGGTACTCTTTTAGAAATGCCAATCATAAACTTTCTATTTATAGGCAGGCTGGTTACTATGCTTTATGGCTTGTTTTATAACCTTTGTTCTCTCATCTTTTCACTTTTTTAAATTACTCTTAATGTGTCATTAAACCTGTTTCAATCTTGTGAAAATATGTCTGTTAGGTTGAGAACAAGATTTTGATTCTGTCTTGGAAGAAAACCTATGTATAACATATTATCTTTATATACATTGGGATATTATACATGAGGGCTGTCCAGAAAGTATCCAGCTATACAGTATGAAAAATAGAGGCATTTATTGCTGAATTTTTTCCAGATGGCCCTTGTATATTCATTTGTGATTTAGGTCAGGGTTTTTCAACATCTTATTTTTAAACTGCTTTCCTGTGATGTTTGCCATTTGTTTTATATATACTTCCTACCTGGTAAGATTTTGATGACATTTGTTTTCTGGAGTTTATCTTCTGATATATTTAATGTGCTTTTTCTAAGGAGATCTACCTTCTACCCTTGCACAAAACTGCTATAGATACTTGTATTTGATGGTTTCATTCTGCCTCAAGTAGAAGTTTTGTATTGTGCTTGCCTGAGATGTAAATATGAATCACTTGACTTTTAGAAGCCACGTTTCATATATATATTGCATCATGGTTTCTTGATTACATTTGATCATCAAAATCACATGCACGAAGGAAAGTTCTTTTCCTTCCTTCCTAGAGGACCATTTCATACTCCTCTCTTGAAATTCCTAATACCTCTCCCAAGATCACTCTTGGGAGAGAATGACCTCACTTCCTACTTTTACCAATTAAAAAAAAAAGATTACTAACCAATGTCACTCCAATAAATTTAACAATAAAAAGAAAAAAAAAAAGGAATGAGAAGGAAAATTCCAAAGCCTCCTACCGCTATAAAAACCTACGTGGTTCCAGCTGTTTTTCCACATTAAGAAATATGACAAAGAGAAATAAAAGTACCTATAATACTACTCTGCTTTTCTGTCTGTTACCGTAAGTGAAGTTCCATTTTCCTAACTAAAACTAGCTCTTCTACTTTTAAATTCTTTCTTATCCTCTTTTAACAACCCCACTTCACCATTTCCTCTCCTTTTGGCTTACATGATGAACTTTTTGTTTTGCACTGGATCATTCTTGTCATTGTATAAATAGATATGCTGCTAGTTCTTCAATCTTAAAGAATTAAAAATCTTCTCTTGACCCCATTTTCCCTACCAATTACCACTTCCTTTTTTGTTTGTTTCTTTTCTTTGCAGCAGACTTGTAACTTGTCCATATTGACCATCTCTATTCTCTTTTCCCAGTCTCTTAAATCTAGTTTAATTAGATTTCAACTACCAAAAAGTGCTCCTATTCCCTAGTGACTTCTGTGTTGCTGAATCCAATGGTCAGTTCTTTGTTTTCATTCTGTTAATTATCAGCAACAGTTGTCATTATTTGCTTTCTCCTCTTGGATATGCATTCTTTATGTGTCTTCAAGGATACCACTCACTCCTGGTTTTTCCTTCTTAATGATCTTTGCAGGTTACTCCTCTTTCAGAATGTTGGAGTGGCTCAGGGCTCAATCTTTGTTACTATCCTCTTACTATGCTTAACCTTTCTAGTGTAATTAGAATTAAAGAATCTGCCCCCCTCCAGGGCGCTTGCGCGCACGCACACACACCCACACCCCCCCCCACCCCCCCCCACACACACACTACAGCTCATCTCTTAGAGGGTGTACAGTATAGAACATGAAATGAAATATTGCTATTTTAAAGCCATCTTTTAAATTTTCTTTCTTTTTTTTTTTTAATTCATTTTTATTGTTAGACTTATTGGGGTGACATCTGTTAGCAAGGATTACATAGGTTTCAGGCATACAATTCTACAGTGCATTTTAAATTTTCTTGACCCCAGTTCAAAGCTTGCAATGAGAACTGGGGACCTTTGGGGGATTAACAGCTGGTGGCAAGGGGTGGGGAAGTAGGTAAGACTTTTCTCAAAGACCATTGTGATATAGTGTAGTTACTCTTAGGGTGTGATAGAAAATGGATTTTGTATTTCTTTTATCTTGCAAACCTTAATGATATTTTAAAAGGAATTTTATATCAACTTGTGTAACGTGTTGGCGTTATTTAATGTAACCTTGAACATGTTCATACAGATATTGGCAAAGGATGAAATTTAAGAATAAATGTTATGAAAAGATTCTGTCATATCAAATTTTAGTCTGTGTTAAAAAACATAAAGGTAAATATGCTTGATAAATAAAAATTGATATAATGTAAATTTGATATAAATTCAAAGCACCTTATAATACAGATGCCTAAATGCAGTTTATATCTTGAAACACTGTCTTCTCTTCTAGTCTTTATGCAGTTTAAAAATCATGCTGTGATCATATAATTTCCTGCATTTTGCTCTTAGTATAACATGATATAAGCATCCACGATTTTACAGTTTTCAAAATGTGAACATCATGTTTAGGGATTGCATTGTTCCATTTCATAGATTGCTTTTTGTCTTGAACATTTTGGTTTTGATTATTTTTATTTACATTTGTTTTTATTTTTTCCTTTTTTGGATAAAGCTGCAGTGAGCATCTCTGGATAATTTTTTTTTCTGTTTTAGGATTACTCCCTTAGGATAGATTCCCAGAAGTGGAGTGACTGGGTCAGAGGGTATGATCTTACGAAACTTTTTTCTTTAAAAGTTTTTATTGTTCTTGTTGTTTTTTTTGCTATCTTGTTGATTTGCAATTCATTGTGAAAAGCAGAACTCATAATGATTATACATGCAACCTGTCAGAAAACTGTGTCTAAAGGCAAAGGTTCTGTGATTAGAGAAGTTTGGGAAATTCCTAGGGTAAAAAAGCCTTTTTAACTTGGTTTACCTCAGCATTTCCCTAAACTTAACTGAGCATTAAATGTTCTTTGTTTGTTTGCTTGTTTGTTTTGTAATACACTTCTTAACATTTTGTTAAGATAAAGTTTAAGAACTACTGGTCTAAAAGTTAAAATTGCTTTTATTGGTCAAAGCAACTAAGTTAAGCTTCATTCTAAAATTAGTTTTAAAAAAAAGATTAACAGGATTTTTGTTTATGTCTTTATAAAGTCCCATAACTTGTACAATTTAAACTTTCTATATTGATTCCTAAGGAGTATTTTAATGGCTCAGTGATAGCAAATACTTCTTATAGTCTTTATTGAAATTTAAGATATAGACATAAAATGTGAAAGTAGAAGATAATGTAGATTGTACAAACCTTTTTTGTCCCCCCATTTTCCCCTACAGAATGTGAAAACCTTTGCGTCTTCTGATAGTCTAGCCAAGGTCCAAGAAGTAGCAAGCTGGCTTTTGGAAATGAATCAGGAACTGCTCTCTGTGGGCAGCAAAAGACGACGAACTGGAGGCTCTCTGAGAGGTAACCCTTCCTCAAGCCAGGCCGATGAGGAACAGATGAATCGCGTGGTAGAGGAGGAGCAGCAGCAGCAGCTAAGACAGCAAGAGGAGGAACACACCGCAAGGAATGGTGAAGTCGTCGGAGTGGAACCCAGACCTGTAGACCAGAATGATTCCCAGCAAGGCCCATTGGAAGAAAACAATAATCGATTCATCCCAGTAGATGAGGACTCCTCAGGAAACCAGGAGGAAGCAGAGGAAGATGAGGAACATGCTGGGGAACAAGAGGAGGAGGATGAAGAGGAAGAGGAGATGGACCAGGAGAGTGATGATTTTGATCAGTCTGATGACAGTAGCAGGGAGGATGAACACACACATAGTAACAGTGTCACAAACTCCAGTAGTGTCGTGGACCTGCCTGTGCACCAGCTCTCCTCCCCGTTCTTTACTAAGACAACAAAAGTGAGTATATTTAGTCTGCCGTGCACTTGAGAAATTTTACATATTCATATTAATTGGAATAAAACTTTCCTCACAGTCTTTGTATTATTGCAGAATTATTCTTCACATGTGTAAAAATAAAATGAACTAATGTTTTTTTTTACAGAAAGTATTAAGAAATAATTAGAAATAGAAATATTGATAATGGGACAGTCTTCTTACAAATGGAGGGAAGGTAATTGGTCCTATTTTTTATGATGAAAAATCATTAATATCAAAATTTATTAGTAGGTTGTGTGCAGTGGAGAGGGTTGTAGTGAAACAAGATTTGTAAAAGTCGAGCAATGAAAATCTTTTCTTATTTACAAAACGCAGCCAGTGGGTTGGGCTCTGTATTCATTCACAGGTATTACACCAAGGCACAAGGTACTGAAAGTTACCTCAAATTTGTCTTCTTATTATGGTGATTAAAATTAATGCTTTGTAAATACTCTTTTCCTCATTATGTAGTTACAGATGAAGCTATAGCCTGAATATTAAGCTTTGCTTTTTGGGGAAATCTGAGTTGGTATTCTAAAAGTTGGTATTTCTAAACTGGCAGCATGTTTAAGATTAAATATGTTTCCTGCATTATAAAACTACAAGAATGCATGGTGCTATCTTCACTGCTTGCTTTCCTCTAGTTATTTTATTAAAATTAAAACATTCAGGAATACCAGAATAATTGTTTTTTCTTTCTGACTCCATTTCAGTATGATACTTCATTTACTGCTCAAAGGTATTTGAATATTTACTACAGGGTAACCAAATCACTGTGGTAGATACTAGACCGTGAGAGGTAGGAAGTGTGAAGAGGCACTTAGCCTTCTAACTTTCTGTCACGTCTCTGCCACTATGTTTCTTTCCTGCAGTTTCTTTCCCTTCCCATTGCTGGGTTATAGCTGTGTTGTATCTGCCCCCTTATGTCATTTTACTAGTGGTAGTCCATAGAAATATTTTAAAAGGGGGGAGGTGAGAGTCATGTCTAGACAGGAGGAATCTTACCAACTCAGGGACGTGGTGATTAGTGCTGAGAAAAGCAGTCCCATCGAAATAGTCCTTAGAGGCTATGCCAGAGATTAGGGCCTGGAATACACAAGCCAGTCATACTGTTACTGCTTCCCAGTAGTGTCTTTGCTACTGGGTAGGCAGGGGTGTGGTGAAACGTTCAAGTCTCTCCGAGCTGGAAGGAGGAGGTGCTTGGGCAGCTTGCTCACGCTTGTTCTTTGGAGTGGCGTGTGGGCTTCTTTCCTCACAACGTTCCTGGATACTGTGACACTTAAAATTGTGGCAGGGATTGTGGAGGGAAAGAAGGAGCATCATTTCTGTCACTACCCATTTTTCTAATTATATTCTCTTCTCCCACCCATTAAATTATAGTGAAAATGGAATGATACACTGTCAGCGCTTTGCTTCAGAGTAATACCGAAGGGGAGAAAATGAAGGCGGGTAGAGACTGGCCATCAGCTGCTAATTGTTGAAACTGAGTTCCAGGGACAAGTGGGTTCATGCGCATTATTCTGTGTGCTTTTTTACGTATGTTCAAAGTTTCCCATAATAAATTTTTATTTATTTATTTATTTATTTTGCTTTTTGGTATGTGGGTAGCTCCCTGGCTGGGAATCGAACCCAGGCCACAGCGCTGACAGCGCCCGTGCCGAAGCCTTAAGCCACTGCATCACCAGGAACTCCCCCCATAATAAATTTTTAAGTTGTGAAGAAGATGAACACATACACATACACCACAAAATGATGACCAAAGTTGGACATAGGCCTTTTCTTTATATACCTTGGTCTTGTTGACTAGCTCCTAAGTCAAGTAAGTGCTGACTTCTGCTCTACATTGAATTTGTTTTCTCTGTATTTTGGTGTTATTGAAATTATAAGAAATTTAATAAGACATCATATACTTTTCACTGGAGTTAGAATTTATTTTAATCAGTATTTTAGGCTGCTATCTAAGGGTCTATTCAAAGAGGAGAGAGAGTAAGAATGAATGGGGTATGTAATAACTTCTACCCCTCACCCCCACATACACCCCTCTTCAGGCTTCTAGGCCATAGGTGTTTATGTTTGCATGCTTTCTAGTTCTCTGTCATTTGAAAATTAGGTAAAAATCATGAATATCCATGTAGAGTAGACTTAAGTAATTCTTTGAGAGGAACCTTTTAATTCGGATAATAGTTTATTTATTTTATAGACATTAAAATAAATAATGTCTGTAGTAATTTATCCTCTTACTCCTGTTTGCTTTTTTTTTGTTAGACTTATTGGGGTGACATTGGTTAGCAAGAATACGTAGGTTCCAGGTGTACAATTCTAGAGTGCATCGTCAACTTGTTGTATAATAAGTTCACCACCCAGTGTAAGTTCTCTTTCCATCACCTTATATTTAGCTTCCCCTCCCTCCTCAACTCCCCCTCCCCCTCTTTTTGCTTATTTTTAAATTTTACAGTGAATCATTGATTTAGCCCATAAACAATATACAAACAGATTTAACATCATGTCCTTTAACTTAACTTGACCTGGAATGAAATATCTTAGCTACTTGGTGTAATACTTGAATTGCGGTATCATTTTTGCTTCAGCTTGTGGAACTTGAACTCTTTGTAAAACATGTTTATCCCTAAATTCCCTAGCCTGTCTGCAGGTTTACATTTTATTTAGTCAGTTTGATATAAGAAGGAACTGGATTCGAGTCATTCCTTTTGTGGTTTTTCTCCATTTTATCATCCCTTTCTCCAGGTGTTAAGCAGTACTTTGACTCTAAGCCAGACCCTAGTAGCTGTAGTCCTGCTTTGTTGGCAAGGCTTAGACCTGTCGCAGTGCACTTTGCCCAGTTTCTGTACCCATGCCTTGATTTCTCTCCCTTAAAGGTAGTATATCAAGAGAGGGAGTTTATATCTCTCCTCTTGTATCTGAGGGTTCAGTTGGAGGAATGGGGGTTTAAGTATTTAATTGCATTATTTTATTTAGGTGTTTAATCAAAACTAAGCCTACTGAGCAATGCAAAGCTATCAGTGATTTCTGCTACATTTTAACTTAAAAACAAGAAAGCTAGCTAGACAAAGCAGATCGTTTTCCAAAGAGAGTCATCATAATCTTTAGTAGGAAAACTTCCAGTATGCTAGTTGGACAGGTGCTCTATTTTTCCCTTCAAGATGAAATCGTAAACAGAACTTTTAGATGTGTCTTATATATTGTTATGTAGTTACCTCCTTAAAAATAAAGTGTACTGGATGCAGGTTACTTTGGTGACCCTTGAGTTGTGAATACAAAGTATTGTTTTGTACATACAAAGTCACAGGCGAGGACTGAGTATGGGGGAGCACCAGGGGTAGTTGTGTGTATGCATTTATGTTTGTATACATGTATACATGTATGTGTGTATACATACTTTTGACATATTTATTTTGAGGCCATTTACGTTCTTAAATATGGCAAGAAGAATATAAAACTATTTGATTGTCAAGGCAGTTGGTGCCCTTCTGCAAAGTAGGATTTCATTTGGAAATCGGCCTGTTTTCGTTCTGTCCATCCCAGAAACTCTTCTTCAGGCCCATTTCCCAAGTACTTTATTTTCCCAACAACATTTTAAAAGCTTTATCTATTACTGTGTTGCTTAAAATGAAAATGCCAGTCACCCATATACTCGTATGTGCATCATGTATTTAGTGCAGTAAATAGGGGTAAGTCTTGCTATTTGAAATACATTATTTTGGAGAAGCCTTAAATTCTTGCTCATTGTAAACATAAGACACTTGTACAAACATTACCCTTGGCTACAGTTTCAAGTCCTCTTAAACTGAGACTTTTGAGAAGAGTAGAGGTATAATAATCATTTTTAAAATTCCATTTTTAATGTTAATGTAGGATTAGCCTTCTACAGTTTTACCCCATGTACCTTTCCAATATTATTTTTTGGCAATTTCTTAAACATACCCTCTGGGCAGCTAGATTTATTTATTTGTCATTTTTGAACTTATTGTATATGCAAATAGGATATTAATGAAAAATCATTATTGATCCTTCCTTGCATTGTTATTTTCTTAGAAACATGCTGAAAACTATTAAAACTCTTTTTTTTCTAGTCTTTTTTTTTTCTAGTCACCAAAGATTTGTTCTTATTGGAGCCCATGGCAATGCTATGCATTAGAAATTCCTGACTGACTTAATAAAGTCACGCATCAGTGAAGAATTGGTGTTTATTAAGCCCATACTGTTTGCAAGTTCCCAGGACAGGTAAATAAGCAGAGATTACAGAAAGGCAAACGATTCACCCTAAAATCATACTGACAAGGTATTTTAATCTAGATCTGCCTAATTTTGAAAGAACCATTTTTTTTCCCCATGTGCTATGCTGCCCTCTGTGGAAGAATTTGGCAAACATTATTTACGATTTTTGGCAGAACTGCAAGTCTTTCTAGGTTCTAGAGACTCTGTATGGAGTGTGGGGGTGGCCTTCTAATGCCATCCCCACATTTGATATTGCTGCAACTACCCTTTGCAAAGTACAGAGAGCTCAGTTAAGTGCTTTTATTTGTATATTTAAGTTAACAAACAGTATGAAGATGTGGAGTCTTGAGTTGTAACAGGAAGTTGTAACAGGAAGATATGACAATGAAATTTGAGACTGGAAAACAAATACTCTCTCTAGAGTCCATCAGACGTGCTTTTTAACAAGGATTGTGTGCTGGCTGTTCCTTCCAGTTTAACTAGTTTGCCTGTAAGTTCTAAGGTCACTTTGCTTCCCCTGATAGGAATGTTCATCTCTTCAGTTTTAACTCCGTATTTGAAGAAGTTTTAATAAGTTTTAATACGGTAATAGTAAAAAATAAATAAAACTTATTTTCTGAAGAGATGTCCAGCCCATACTAACAACTCATTTTACATGTTTAATGCAAAGTACTGTATTTTGCCATGTATAATGCACACTTCATGCCCAAATTTATGAGGGAAAAATAAGGATGCGCATTATACATGGGTAGTTCTAATTCAATATATGTTTTTAATTCTTTTACTTATGCTTATGAGTTAAAAGTGTAATTCTAGAAGTCAATAGCAATATCCATATGTAAAATAATAACCTGGAATACAATAATATGGTTTTTGTGTAAAAAAATTTTATACATAAAATTTCTTGTACCTTGTATCTATTCTTGTGTTTTGTGATTATTCATTACATAAAATTTCTTGTATCATAATATGTTTTAAAAAAAACTGCTAAAATTCCTTTATAATACAAAAAACAAGTACCTAACTACAAACAAATAAAAATTTGAACTAAAAATTTAAAAGAAAAGTTTTTTTCCCTGAAAGTTTGGGCCAAAAATGTGGATGTGCATTATATCCAGCAAAATACAGTAACAACTCATTTTGTACTACGATGAAAAGCAAATGAGATTAGCATTACACCACATGTTGTATCCTCCTCATGTGTTCATGAAGAGAACTGTGCTTGAGCACTGATTGCTGCTGCTTCCGTGTCTGAGTGGCTTCCATTGTTCTCACACCACTTCGTTCCATACCTCAAATTAGTTCTTTTCCCCATCCTAAAACTAAAGTTTCATCCTTTTGCCTCAAATAAGAAATAAATGTTTATTGTTTCTAGTCCACTATCCTCCAACCACTCCCTTGAACTGAAGATAGTGGAAAAAGCAATGATCTCTTTAAGAGTTCTTTGTATAACCATTTCTTCACACCTCTAGGACTTAGCTGCCACCTGGGAATTCTCTAATTACCACATGATTAGAAGAGTAATCGTTAGCATGGTGGTATCTTCCTTTGTTTTTAAGACATTTATTTAATATGTAGTTTATTTACAGAGTTACTTAGGGTAGCTTTGATAGCACTTTTGGCTCTTCAAGAAACATGAATATCTTTCCTCTTAAAATCTTTCTGTGAGCAACTTCAGAGTCTGTCTTTTAAACATAATTCTAAAGTGCTTTCCCAGGAAGTCCCCAGTGCTTTCCCTCCCCTCCCCTATTCCCAACCCTATTCATTTCTTCAAACTAATGAATACAAGGGCTATCCAGAAAGTATTCAGCCATGTAATATGAAAAATAGAGGCATTTATAGCTGGATGTTTTTCCAGACAGCCCTCGTATATTTAAACCGCTTGGGTTTCCCATCCTAATTTTAAGTCTCCTGAGATAGAATCCGAATTGGAGAAGACGTTGGAGATCACTAATTCCAAAGCTGTGCCCAGTGGCTTTATCCATAGACTTGGGCTTGAAAAGGAAGTCATCTCTAGGGAATACTACCGTGTGAAGTAACATCATGTTTTTAGACAGTTCTTTATGTTGACATCTATTACTCTTCTTTGGTCCTTGTTCTTCCATCCAGAGCATGACAGCCTTTCTTATAGGAGAAGATAGCTGTCATATTCATCCATACTCTTTTCCAAATTAAATGCCATTAACATGTTTTCCAGGATTACCATCCTGGTCATCCTCTGGATAAATTGCTCTTGAAGTACCATGTCTTGTACACAGTGTGTTGCTGCTGAGGTGCAGTAGAGACAGTCACCTGTTATTATTCTGAATGTCATCATGTGAGGGAAAACAGCATTGGTAGGAATAATATTAACAGCAATGGTAAGCCATTTATTGAACACTATTTACTGTGTGCCAGGACAATGGGTTACATTATATATGAGGGCTGTCCGGAAAGGATCCAGCCACATAATATTAAAAATAGAGGCATTTATGGCTAGATTTTTTCTGGACAGCCCTCATTTGTAACCTCACTTAATCTTAAAAATCTTCTTTATGTAGATTCTAATTTTTAGCCCTTTATCAAAGATGAGAAGCAGGTGTAAAAATGTTAAATAATTCATCAGTGGCCAGTCAGCAGGTAAGTAGTGGGGCTAGGATTTGAACCCAGATCTCATTCTGGGCCTAGGTTGTATTTTTATTAAAATTTGAACATTCAGTGAAAGTATTAATAAATGTAGGAGGAGGTGGGCTATGGAAAAACCCTTAAAGCCAACACTTTTACCACCTGTCTTCATAGCCTCCAAAGTTTTCCCAACTTAATCTCTGTTTCCATGGTATATTGATTATGACTCATATCACATTGTATTAAAATTGTTTTTCTGCTTTCCTCCTCGTCAAGCCCTTTGATTTCTTATGAATCTTACATAATATTGTTTATCATGTGTGATACCTAATAAACTGTCAATAAATAATTAGTGAATGTATTTTTATATATTCCTTGCCAGTCCTTGACCACATAGATACATATTTTGCATTGCTAGGGTCAGTATATATACTATTTAGCATTCCTGTTTCTTGCAAGTATCAATGATTGCAATTGTTGGATCATATAGTAAGAGAATGTTTAATTTTGTTTTAGAAACTGCCAGACTGTCTTCCAGAGTGCCTGTACCATTTTGTGTTCACACCAGCAATTAATGAGAGTTGCTATTATCAACATTTGATGATGTCAGTGTTTTGGCTTTTGGCCATTCATTCTAATAGGGACGTAATGGCATCTCATTGTTTTAATTTGAGATTCCTTAACAACATACAATGTTAAATATCTTTTCGCGTGCTTCCTCACCATCTCTGTGTCTTCTTTGGTGAGATGTCTGTTCATATCTTTTGCCTGTTTTTTAAATTGGGTTGTATCTTTTGTTGTTGCGTTTTAAAAGTTCTTCTATGTTTTAGGTAACTGGTCTTTATCATGTTGTCTCTTGCGAATATTTTCTCTCAGTTAGTGGCTTGTCTTATTCTCTTGACATTGTCTCTCACAGACCAGAAGTTCTTAATTTTAGTGTATGTGCTGATGAAGTGAGCACCAGAAGTTCTTAATTTTAATGTTCAGGCTGTCAGTTATTTCTTTCATAGGTGGTACCTTTGGATCTAAAAAGTTATCACCATACCCAAGGTATTCTAGTTTTTCTTCTATGTTGTCTACTTGGAGTTTTATAGTTTTGTGTTTTAACAATTAGGTGTATGATCCATTTTGAGTTAATTTGTTAATGTGTTTATCCAGTTTTTTCAGTACCATTTGCTGAATATACAGACTATTTGCCCCATTGTATTGTCTTTGCTCCTTTGTTCCTTTGTCAAAGATCAGTTAACTATATTCACTTAGGCCTATTTCTGGGGAGTGGGTGTGTGTGTGTGCGCACGCAGACGCACATTTTTCCCCAAGGTTGACCTGTGGAAGTCATTGTGGGATAACTTTTCTCTGCTGGATCATAATCAGAATTGTGGTCAGCGTTTTTTTAAAATTTAGATTGTTGACAGACCTGATTCTCTAAGATTCTACTATATCTTATAGATAACAGTACCTTATCTTGTATTTTGCATACAGAAAATGCTTAACAAATTGAAATTTCAGAAAACAAAATATTTTAAGTGTTTTTACAAATATGGTCTGTTTAATCCTGTTCTTCTTAATGTGAATGTTTGCAGGACTTTGAACCTAAGTGCAAGACTTCAAATTTGTTTTTATTAGATTTTTCTATTGTCATTTGGCATTGAGCCTCCATCCTCACCCATTTTTCCATGTCGTCTCCTTCCTTACCAAGTTTTTCCATACTTAGGTTAGTTTGTGTCAAGATTCTGTCATCTAGCATTTTCATTGTCCCTAGCTTTGTAGTTCTCAGTACATATGTGTCCACATTCAAATAATTAAATCAGAGGTATCTTCAGTGAGGAGATAAGAGCGAGGTTGAGACCTACAGGATAGGTAGGATTAGACAGTGTTGGGAGGCTCTAAAGAAATGAAAATAAGTAGTCACAATTTTTTTGAATAGTGGCAGAAATTTTAAAAATAAGTATAGAGCCACTCTAGGTGAGTATTTGACTATATTCCAAATATTTGTAGGGGTTTATATTGGGCCAATTGATTTAAATTTTCTGTTTATATCCTATCTGTTTCTTAATGGTCTACTGATGGCTAAGTGGTACTCGGCAGAGTCTCCACACCAAAGGCAACTTATGTTTCTTTGATATTTTGAGGACTAACAAATACAGGAACTTCACAAAATCTTCCTGTAGTTTCTAAAGTTCTAACTTAAAAATATTATTTGCTTAAGGTTTTAGGAAGTGAATGACAGAAATTGGAGTATAATTGAGTTCTTGCTTATATACCATCCCCTCCATCAGCCTTTAAAACTCCAGTATGTAAACAGTAAATATAAATATAAAAGTATTTTTCAAATTTAGGTCTATCCTGAAATTAGTGTTTTACCCACTGTAATTTAGACAGTAATATCAATTTTAATTTTTTTCACCAGTGATTATAATCTTAAGAATCTCATTAACAAAATTCTTTTTTGCTTGTGAGTATACATTTTACTTTGACTTTTGTCCTGAAGTCTCGATCCCATCTTTGACCGCTCTTCTGGGGGACACAATTTTAATGTATTTCATTGCTTTCCTTCCTATAATGAATCTCCGTTATCTTTAAATGAATGATAAACAAAAAATGAGTTGACAGTATTATCTTTTTTCTACTTTGAAAATTGCCTTAAATTCAATACTGTGTAGTTTTAATTGAGAAATGCTGTTTCTTTTCTATTTAAGATTGGAATTATTTTTATTGGAAAATTTAAAAAACATTTTAAAATTCTTTCAGTGGATACTCTAAATATGGGTAGTAGTTCAAAAGAAGGCAGAAAGAAACCACATATTTAGATTTTTGTAGAAGTCATAACGTGAACATCTTTAGCATACTTATTAGTAAATCAGAGAAAGTTATTTTTCTCTATGAAATGTCATGTATAAGAACTAATTACTTAAGAATTCATCTGTTTCTTCAGTGAACACTAGAGGGCCATATAGTACCTTATTGCTACTGATAGAAGTGCTTGTAATGTATTTAAATATATTTCCTGAGTGCTTGTTTCTCTTCAACTTTGTGTTCTGGTACACTATTTCTTGCTCTGCATTTAAAATTAATAATTAGAGTAGTTATGTGCATTGTCATATAATATGTGAGATACTTAGGGTTGTTTTTTTTTTTAACCAGCAATTAGCATGTCTTCATTTTGCTATTGAAAGCAACAATGACAACAAAAAGTAAAGAAAGTGAGCTTTGGAATAAATACATACATATGCACAAACTGTGCTTTGGAAATATAAGTATGCTTTTGGAAGATTTCTCAAGTATCTGCACATAACCACATTAAAAACAAAATTTCTGTCATTGTTAGTTGCTCTGGATTCTTCAGCATATATGTGAGAAAAGAATGATCCCTGTAAATTCTTGTCTAAATTGTCTCTTGTGTTAGCATAGAAGGTAATATTGCAGAGTGTTACCACCTGATCATCCTGAACCAAAGAATATTTGAACAGATGATTTATCTTATTCAATTTCTTTCAGTTGCTTGGGGTGAAGAAATGAGAACTGTAACCTACAGGGCTCAAAGAGGTAGTGTGGATGAGTGAAGAAGGTCATGATTGACCTAGTAAGATTGCTCAGGCTCTTATGAACTCAGAGCAATATGCCTTTCCTACAAGGTGTTTAAACTTCAGTTAAAAAAAGAAAAACATTGTGTAGGCTTCAGAAAAACTCTGAGTTATATTTGACCTGTGGATTACTATTGATTTTGATAGCTTCTAAAGAGGATGTTCAGCATCTTAAGTAGAGGTTTAGTTAAATTTTTATTTCTCCCTTAGGTATACTTTAGAGAGCACTTTGCATTATTAATTTCTGTTTGGGGGAAGAATAAGGACATTTTTCTCTATAGCTAATATTTACACTTCCCTTTTTGTGAGGAGAGATTAGGATGAATTCAGGGGAAACACAGCTTACACTTAGAGGAGAACATGAAAGAGAATCCTGCAACAGAGAAGGAGCAATAATACATGTAAAGACTTAAAAGAATCTCATCTTTGGAATTTTTCTTCCTTACATTTGTTCATTTTAATGTCTTAAATCATTTCCTCAAATTAGTTACTATAATGAAGGGACAAAAACTTTGATCTTAGTTCTAAATTTAACTTAGTCATCCTCTTGAATATTGATGAACTTCTTTCCAATTTAAAGTCATTGCTGCTGGGAAAACTGGAAAAACATATGCAAAAGAATGAACCTGAGCTATGAACTCTCTCCATATACAAAAATTAACTCAAAATGGATTAAAGACCTTCATATAAGACCTGCAACAATAAACTGTATAGAAGAAGACATAGGTACTAAACTTATAGACCTAGGACTCAAGGAAGACTTCATGAACCTGACCTCAAAGGCAA